>OVBW01001101.1:0-13710 GCA_900406355.1 Erysimum pusillum | reverse complement strand
CTTATGCATATTAAATAACGTGAAATTTCCAACGAATCTCTTGAAGAACGTGAAATGTCCAACGAATCTCTTGAAGAACGTCAAATTCACTATTTCCTTTCTCATTTTTTGACAACTTGATTCGTCGAATTCACTCTTTCCTTTCTCATTTTTTGACAACTTGATCTACATTCCATTGGCATGCTGCTTATATCTAGTCAGCATAGCCTTCTTGTTATAGTTCAATGTCGAAGTATGAAGACACATGAGTCTAATGGACGATGTTGTTTTTCTACTTGTCAATTCGAGTATTCAAGCTAGGATATTGAGGTTATAAAAGACATTAATATCATCGTTACAAGCTTAATGGTTCCTTCTTTTGCGGGCTTACAATCGCTCATCGATTCCTCGTATCTCAGCCTCGTTGTGTAACCCCCAAGATCTCACGTAATTTCTACGTTGTAATTAGCATTAAAAACAAATTTTACATCAGTAAAAACTTGAAACTTCTTCAGTTTTTTCATAAAATACTTTTACAAACGTCAAACTCGATCAGAAGAATTCTATATTCATTCAAAATTTACAAAAAGAGATTTTGCTTGACATGTTTTAGAATGTTCAAAACTATGGGTTCAGTCACAAAACCTACATAAACTGGTAACCAAACAGTCGATGCTAAATTCTACAGTGTCAGAAAACTGTAAAATCTACACAAGGGTTGTTGCAAAATCAAGGATTGGTTTCTTGGGTTACCTAATAAAATGATCTATGCCCAAAAACAAAAATGTGAAATAATTTCCCCTCGTTGTTCGAACTCAGATACATATACATATACATACCCAAAGAACAGTGGTTTTCACAAAAACTGAGACACTTTTCCATAGAGGAGAACACAAAACAAAATCATTCTATGGCCTAAAAGATATTGTCAACTCATTGACCTCAACTTCTCTGAGATTTTGAAGAAAGCTCCTATCTATGCTTGAACACTAATCCGCGAGGTTCCAGATAATCCCCAAAACTAATCAAAGCGACCCCTTGGCACCTAAAAGAACACCAGCCTACAAAAGAAACAACTGATGAGATGCATAAACTGAGAAAGTACAGTCATATATCTAAACAACATTGCTGATATGTTTAAGCGCTCATCATGGGATTTCGATATAACGAAATGTAGTGTACCTTTAGATGAAGATGCTCATTTTGTTTCCATATTTTGATTCTGCAGAGGAGTTCCTGATGTGTTCCTAGTCTTCTTATACCAAAAGAACATGGACCAAAGTGCTCTAAACAATACTCCATTTGCAAAATGTGGAACAAACAAACGTCCCCAATATGGATAGTACGGTCCAGGAAGTTTAATCAGGGTGAAGAACATCATCATAGCTATCAAATGCCACGGTACTTCCGCTTCCTGAAAAACAAAATCTTCTTAAGAACGGAAGTTTGAAACTATCACAACAATCTATAAGATTAGGAGCATAAACAGCTGATACAGAATGTTCTTTCCAACTACCTTAAGACGAGGAGAGATCTTCACAGCGGTTTCTTGTAGAACGCCTGCAACAACCATACCGAGAACTAACGGAAACGGGACTAAAGCAAGTTTCCTCTCATGTGCACAATAAGACATCTCACTGATTGAAGAAACCGCCAATATAGGGACGAACAAGAACTTAACGACCGAAATGGCGAGATCAAGAACAAGCTGTACGAAGTTTCCGAATGCTCTATTCCAAGGGAACTCCTTAACAGGCTGTGGAGAATTATCCCAAACATCTTTTGTTTTCCTCAACAGATCATCAAAACTAAGCCTCTTTGGTTGCTCCCCTGAATGTCCAGATTCCATATGAATCGCACGGCAGAGGAATCTCTTTGATACTTTGGCTTCATTTGTACCCTTAAAGGTACAATCTTTATTGTTCTTAGAGTAGCTCAACGCGAACTGTAAACAAATTTGGGGGAATTTCACAAAAATTCATTATATAAAAACAGTAATTTGCTATATGTCTTAACGAAAGATTCATGATTTACAAGTTTAATGGATCAATTCGCTATTCTATCTCATGAAATTGATCCAATTTAATCTCAGTAACGCTATACCGATGTTAACTCAATTTTTACTCAATTGAAAGATTCCGTGTTTAATCAAAAGACCCACATGAGAAATAATGAAAAGTAACAATTTTGTTGAAGATTTGGTAGAAGAGAAGAAAGATAACGTTACCTGGGTCGATAGAAGAGGAGAGTGAAGACGCAGAGCCACTGAAGGTTGAGGCGAAGAAAGAAAGAGATGAGACATCGACATTAGTTTGTAAAAAGGTATGTTGTTGCTTTGATTATTCAGAGAAAGTCCAGCGAAGAAGAGGTTCTATGAATATAGAGAGGATAAGAAATTTTGTTACAGGAAACGAGGGTTTAAGCCTAATGCGAGAGAAAGAGAATCGTTGATGAAAATAAAAAAAAAGTGGAGGAAGGTGGAATCACCTGCGGTAATGACCAGCGTAAGATCACGTGAACTCCTCTAGATAGAATTGAACATGTCCCATATATGCAAGTTACGTTAAGACTTAAGATGTATATGTGTTGGTTTTTGGTTAAGATGAGCTAATGGGAGATAGTCTATATAACTTGGATGCTATAAATTTTTGTCAACCATACATATTTAAATTAAAATAATAGTACTATATAATATGTCCAATCCAAATTACAAAAGTCTACATGTAACAAAATCTTAAAAGAGATCAAATCTAACTGCTCTAATGGATTGGATAAGACGAGTCATGAGAAGAAAAAACTGTGGCAACTTGATTGATTTAGAAAACTTTGTCTCAAAGTGGTGGTTTCCCTCCAGAGGATATATTTTGCATGACCCAAAAAAAAAAGGTTAACAACTGTGATTGCAATATTGTCTTTTTGCTAATTCATCAAACTGTGAAGAAATTGCGCTTTAGAATTTTTTTTTCATTTTGGATATATATACTAAATAAACCATAATAATCAAGGAAATACCTTTATACCACTATCAGAGCCTATTTGTTTTGGTAGATTGACAATGAAAGAAAAGTAGATGGGATCGAAGAAATCGACGATAAACCCCAAACCTAAAAAGTAAGATGATATTTGGATAACATTTGATTTATAATCTTCTCTGTCCTATACTCCCATACCAGGAACAAAGTAGGTCACATCAGATCCCTCTGTTAAATATAATTAGTCAAGCATTGCCATTAAAACCACTAAACAAATTGAAATCATCAGTCAAATTAAAGAAAGTGTAAATTTTTTCATAGATTTATGTATTGAACTTTGTATTATATATTATAATATTTTTGTTTAGATTGGAATTTGTAGTCAATTACATTGAGGATTTTCTTGCTTGTTTCTTTTTCTATTATGCATTTCATTTTTTTTTTTCTAAATATCTTTTCCCACAATATCAATTTTTGTTCTTGCCACTCACTACTTACGTCTTACAATCCTGTGCAGTTAGATTCAGCTCTCACCTAAACCGTAATAAACTAGTGCTTCAACAATATATTGAACTTTTAGAGATGACATCTTGCGAAAAGTCAGTTGTATTTAATGTCAATGTTGGATATAGATATTAAATATCATTACGAGCATAATAGAAAACGAAAACTGGTCCAAAGGGACAGTTGATGAAGTTATCAAAATATGGGATCAAACTAGCTAAATGCATACATGAGTTTTGGCCAACTGTTAGTTAAAACTTAGAATAATTTTCCTTTTAAAAGAAAACTTATGAAATTTTAGTGGGTGCAAATGCATCTATAATTAGTATAGCACATCCGCCCCTGCTTGATGTAATAATGATAAAACGATCCAATTCTATTGGTATCATGTTTCATGAGTTCAAACTTTGATGTTATAAGTTTACTATATATTTTCTCTTATTTTAGAAAACAATAATTAATTGGTAATTAATTTTACGTCATGTAGGCATGCCTTTGATAGAAACAATACCCATTTAGACCGATTAAGGCGGTTAAAGTCACGGTAGCGGTGGTGGTGGCGATAAATAGGTGTCAAACATGACCGACGAAAGAGAGAATGTATAAAGCATTTTGATAACACGAGCTCTCAAATGAAACCAAAGGAGCAAAGCGACACCGTTTCTGTTTCAAATAAAAGGATGAAAGTGAATGAGCCCACCACCAAACCGAAGCCCAACTTGAAGCCCACCTGGATTAAACGCATTTCTGCTTCAACGGCTTCTTCAACACTTCGAGAAGCTTCTGCACAACAAGACAAAGCAGGAGCCAAGTTTGTTACACCGGAGACCAGTACGGCCATCAAGCTGGCAAATCCATTCTCAGCCCTTGATGACGATTGCACAGCTTGATGATTGCCACCTGGTTCGGCTCCTAGGGTTTTGTTTAAGTCCAATGCTTGTATAAATGCAAATCTGATGTCATTGTGTAAGGTAAGTGAAAACATCAATAAAATCAGATGAATATTTTGAGTTTCTAGTATTCTTATCATGGTATCAGAGCTCATGGTTACAGAATCCATGGGGTCTTATACAGTTCCTCCTCTGAAGATTGAAAATTGTGTGATTGTTACTTTGACAGAGAAGAACTACATTCTATGGAAGAGTCAGTTTGAATCNTGTTACTTTGACAGAGAAGAACTACATTCTATGGAAGAGTCAGTTTGAATCGTTTCTAGCTGGCCAAGGATTGCTGGGGTTCGTCACTGGTTCCATCCCTGCTCCAGCTGCCACCACAGACGTTCCAGGCACCGATGGCTCTTCAACTCAAACACCAAATCCGGAGTTTCAAACCTGGTTCAAGACAGATAGAGTGGTGAAGTCATGGCTTTTGGGTTCCTTTGCAGAAGATATTCTCAGTATTGTGGTTAACTGCTCCACATCTCACGAGGTATGGATGTCTGTGGCTAAACACTTTAATAGAGCTTCCTCCTCTAGGTTGTTTGAGTTACAAAGGCGTTTACAAACTCTAGAAAAGAAAGATAGGGCTATGGATGTTTACCTTAAGGATTTAAAGAGTGTATGTGATCAGTTGAGTTCTATTGGTAGTCCTATCCCAGAAAAGATGAAGATTTTTGCAGCTCTCAATGGTCTTGGTAGAGAGTATGAACCTATTAAAACCACCATTGAGAACTCTGTGGATTTAACTCCTGGTCCATCTCTTGAGGATGTGGTTCCCAAACTGACAGGTTATGAAACTAGACTTCAAGGTTATCTCACAGCAAACACTGTCTCACCACACCTAGCCTTCAATGTTACTCATCCAAGTCTTGGTTTCTACAACAACAATAACAGAGGCAGAGGAAATGGTAGATATGGAAGAGGAGGAAGAGGCTCTTACTCGACACGAGGCAGAGGTTTTCACCAACAATTTTCNGTTATCTCACAGCAAACACTGTCTCACCACACCTAGCCTTCAATGTTACTCACCCAAGTCTTGGTTTCTACAATAACAATAACAGAGGAAGAGGAAATGGTAGATATGGAAGAGGAGGAAGAGGCTCTTACTCGACACGAGGCAGAGGTTTTCACCAACAATTTTTATCTTCAAATGCTTCCTCTGGATCCCAAAGTGGCACAATGAGTCAGCTATGTCAAATCTGTGGCAAAACGGGGCACCAGGCTCTGAGATGTTGGCATCGTTTCAATAATGCTTATCAAGCTGAAGAACTTCCCAAGGCGCTTGCTGCAATGCAAATCACAGATGTGACAGACCAACAAGGTCATGAATGGTTCCCTGACACAGGTGCATCAGCTCACATAACCAGCAATCATCAGCGCCTGCAACACTCGCAACCATATCATGGCTCTGACACAGTCATGGTCGCTGATGGCAATTTCCTGCCCATTACCCATACAGGTTCCACCAGTATAGCTTCTTCATCAGGTAATCTACCTTTGAAAGATGTGCTTGTCTGTCCTAATGTTACAAAATCATTGCTATCTGTTTCGAAACTCACTAGAGACTATCCGTGTTCCTTTGAGTTTGATTGTGATACTGTCCAAATTAATGATAAGGCAACAAAGAAGGTACTGGTGAAGGGCAGCACAACTAATGGTCTTTACTATTTGGAGGAAGAACCAAAACTCCAAGTACTCTACTCCACAAGACAACACTCAGCAAGTGATGAAGTGTGGCATCGGAGGCTTGGTCACGCTAATGAGCAAATCCTCCAGAAGTTAGCGAAAGATCAATCTATCTCAATAAATAAGAACATCAAGACGGTGTGTTAAGCTTGTCAGCTAGGGAAAAGCTCAAGACTTCCTTTTTCTTCTTCAAATTTTTCTGCAAGTAGACTACTTGAGAGGGTACATTGTGATTTGTGGGGTCCCTCTCCAATAATTTCTGTACAAGGGTTCAGATACTATGTTATTTTTGTTGACAATTACTCAAGATTCAGTTGGCTTTATCCCCTCAAGCTGAAATCAGATTTCTATTCAGTCTTCATTTTGTTTCAAAAGCTTGTTGAAAATCAGTTTGGTTGCAAGATTAAAAAGTTTCAGTGTGATGGAGGTGGTGAATTCATAAGCAACCGGTTCCTGCAACATCTTCAAGACAATGGGATTCAACAACTGATATCATGCCCTCATACTCCTCAACAAAACGGTCTCGCAGAAAGAAAACACCGGCATGTTACTGAACTTGGGTTATCAATGTTGTTTCAAAGTAAGTTGCCATCAAAATACTGGGTTGAGGCATTTTTCACAGCTAACTTCTTGAGTAATCTGCTTCCTACCTCATCTCTTGAAGATGCTATTTCACCATTTCAAAAAGTTAATGGAAAGAAACCAGATTACTCAGCCTTGAGGTCATTTGGCTGTGCTTGTTTTCTAACTTTAAGAGACTATGCATCACACAAGCTGGATCCAAAGTCTCTAAAGTGTATCTTTTTGGGTTACAATGAAAAATACAAAGGATATAGATGTTTATATCCTCCAACAGGAAGAGTATATGTCAGCAGACATGTAATTTTTGATGAAGAAAACTTTCCTTTTGCAGCAGTCTACAGCCACCTCTATCCGAAGCCTGATACTCCACTCTGCTCCGCTTGGTATAAAGGTTTTCTACAGCCGACTGTAGCTACAGATGAGGTCATCACAACACCATTGGTTCCGATAGCACGAGCTCCACTAAGATCCTCTGTTCCCATTTTTGGAACTGTTTTACCTGCTGTTACTGCAGAGACACAAACAGGGCAGCAAAATTCTACTTCATCAGACAGTGAAGCTCCACAACAAAGTTCTGCAAATGACACTCACACTACTGTGATTGCTGAATGTCCTGAGCGTACGACAGGCATTGATCCTGCTTCTATTGGCGACACCGTTCTTCAATCATAAAGTAGTGTGACTGTTTCTACATCAAGTGAAGCTTCAGATATTCAAGAAATAGAGCAACCTGCACAGAATATAGAAAATGCTCATCCCATGATTACAAGAGGGAAAGAAGGAATCAGAAAACCAAATAGCAGGTATGTTCTAATGACTCACAAAGTTCCTTATACAGAGCCCAAAACAGTTACTGCAGCTTTAAAAGATGAAGGCTGGACAGATGCAATGACAGAGGAAATGAGAAACTGCAAAGAAGCCAACACTTGGTCTTTAGTTCCATACACACCTGATATGCATGTTCTGGGTAGTAAATGGATATTCAGAGTAAAGTTAAATGCAGATGGTACATTAGACAAGCTGAAAGCTAGACTAGTGGCAAAGGGTTATGATCAAGAAGAAGGTATTGACTACTTAGAAACATATAGTCCAGTGGTCAGAACTCCCACAGTGAGGCTTGTTTTCCATATTGCTACAACAATGAATTGGGATTTAAAGCAAATAGATGTCAAACATGCTTTTCTACATGGTGATCTCAAAGAAACAGTTTATATGTTGCAACCAGCTGGTTTTGTTGATAAAGATAGGCCTCACCATGTGTGTCTCCTCCACAAGTCACTCTATGGTTTAAAACAGAGTCCTCGAGCTTGGTTTGATAAATTCAGCAACTTTCTCTTGGAATTCGGTTTTATCTGCAGTATTATGGATCCATCTCTTTTTATCTATGCTCGTGGCAAAGATGTGATTCTTCTTTTGCTGTATGTGGATGATATGATTATCACTGGGAACAACTCTAACACTCTCACTCAGTTCTTCGACCAACTCAACATACAGTTTCGGATGAAAGATATGGGTAAAGCACACTACTTCCTTGGCATACAGATTCAATATCACAAAGACGGCTTGTTCATGTCCCAACAAAAGTATGCAGAGGATCTTCTCATAACAGCTTCCATGGAACACTGTGCACCAATGGCTACACCACTTCCCCTTCAATTGGATAGAGTCCCAGATCAAGAAGAGGAGTTCTCTAATCCAACATTTTTCAGAAGTTTGGCTGGTAAGCTTCAGTACCTTACCTTAACAAGGCCTGACATTCAATTTGCTGTTAATTATATCTGTCAGAAGATGCACAAGCCCTCAGTCTCGGATTACAATCTCTTAAAACGCGTGTTGAGATACATAAAGGGCACTATCACTATGGGGATCTCATACCAACGAAACACAGATTTTGTCTTAAGGGCTTACAGTGATAGTGATTATGGGAACTGTCTTGAAACTAGAAGATCAATTGGAGGCTACTGCACATACTTGGGACAAAACCTCATCTCCTGGTCCTCTAAAAAGCAACCTACTGTCTCCAAGAGCTCCACTGAAGCTGAGTATCGATGCATGACAGACACTGCATCAGAGATAATGTGGCTCAGCACCATCTTGCGAGAGATTGGTGTCCCACTGCCAGACACACCAGAGCTGCACTGTGACAATCTCTCAGCTGTCTACTTGAGTGCTAATCCAGCCTTCCATGCCAGAACAAAACATTTTGCCATCGACTATCACTTTGTCCGTGAAAGAGTTGCTCTAAAAACACTCATAGTGAAGCACATTCCTGGATACCAGCAAATAGCAGATATCTTCACAAAGTCACTTCCCTTTGATGCCTTTTCAAGACACATGTACAAACTTGGTGTTGATGTTCCACCCACACCAAGTTTGAGGGGGAATGATAACACGAGCTCTCAAATGAAACCAAAGGAGCAAAGCGACACCGTTTCTGTTTCAAATAAAAGGATGAAAGTGAATGAGCCCACCACCAAACCGAAGCCCAACTTGAAGCCCACCTGAATTAAACGCATCTCTGCTTCAACGGCTTCTTCAACACTTCGAGAAGCTTCTGCACAACAAGACAAAGCAGGAGCCAAGTTTGTTACACCGGAGACCAGTACGGCCATCAAGCTGGCAAATCCATTCTCAGCCCTTGATGACGATTGCACAGCTTGATGATTGCCACCTGGTTCGGCTCCTAGGGTTTTGTTTAAGTCCAATGCTTGTATAAATGCGAATCTGATGTCATTGTGTAAGGTAAGTGAAAACATCAATAAAATCAGATGAATATTTTGAGTTTCTAGTATTCTTATCACATTTATCTTCTGACCATATTTATAGTCGCGATTGACTATGTGGGTTTTACCTTGCGTGTAGGTTTTTTAACTAATTTTTCATGTGATAGACAACTTGAATGTGTATAACATGTATGTTGGTCTGTTTTAAATGAAGTAGACGAAAAGGAAACAATATAAAAAAAGAGTTGTGGTTGAGTCTAGGGCTTTTCTGGAATAAATAAGTGGATAAGCTAGTTCACAAATAATATAAAGGAAGATATGCTGTCAATTGTCGGCATACAATAATACGATATTGTTACGTAATGGTATCTATATTCTCCTTAGTGTTATTTTAGTTAATATTCATTTTATACATTAAACATCCCATTTAAGTGGTTCTTTAAACGTGTTGAAACCAAATCAATGAATATTTTGAAACCATAATGCGACGAACACCACCAAACAACTTTCCGACAAAGATGAATATCTCTTCAGTGTCGAATCTTATTCTTGAATCTTCTAATGTGATTCGATCTATAGTACATTGGTTATCTTACTAAAACAAAATTTAATTAATCACCACTAGACTAATATGGTACGCTAATTTTGGGGCTTTGTTCTATACTTTAAATTAAGGGAATTACCACTAGACTAATATGGTATGCTAATTTTGGTGCTTTGTTCTATACTTTAATTAAGGGGCCTCTTTTACAGCACAAAGTACAAATTATCAATGCATTAATCAATGAACTAGTGGACCAATATCGTTGCCTAACTTCGGTGCTTTGTTTAACCATTTAACATTTTAACTGACATTGAAGAGAGAACACTTTAAGATTTTCCTTTTAATAATTAATATGGACTCTTAGTAATAGCGTTAATAACATTCTTAATGATGATAATCTCCATTAGCGTAATGACATATAATCAACTATAATATCTCTCTATTAGATAGCTAAGACTCATTATAGGAGCTAGGCTTTTTTTTTTATCAATTCCACTTTGGTTTATTTTATGGCTCTCCTATGTCAGATTTGGTTAAGGATTGTGCTTCATATGTTTCCGAAAATACGAAAGAAAAAGAAACAAAATTAGATTTAACTTGGTCTTTTATCTTGTCAGCACTTTATTACCAACACTTTTTCATTTAAATGTTAAGAAACGAGGACTAATCGATTATCCATTACAATTATCCATTACAAATAGATGTGTCACTGTCCGCCTACCACTACGATGGAGAACATATCCTATTTAATAACTAATCTCACACATGGAACATATCTGAACAGATCAAAATTATTTTAAAAATGGAAAATAAATCAAAATCAAAGATCAAATCTTTGTCCCACTGCTGTCCTCGTGCCCCATTGCTGTAATCTTTTGTCCTGATCCTTCTAACCAAAACCGCAGGATCACAGCGATGCATATCTGATCTCTCTTTCATTGTCGTAATATGATCATTAGATATTCAAGTGAGTTACACACGAAACACTGTATAACTACATTTGTCTCCTATGATAAAAATAGTGACAACAAGATAATAGCCTAAAACAAACGGGTCAGCTGGGATAAGAACGGCTAGAACGAACAAAACAAGCAATGTAAAACAAACAAAATAAAAGTTAAAGGATGATCCTAATTATAAGTTGACAAAAAAAAAGATCCTAATTATAAATGCAGAGTCCGTATAATAATTATCACATTTTTTTGTCCTTCCTAATGGTCAAAATAATGTTTTTTGAGTAGAACTTAATCCGTATTAACATTTAAATTTTTTTGAGATTTAGTAAATCCGATTTACCAAGAAGAAACAAAAAAACACCCCACATTCCTTAGTTCATGCGTTATAGTTTATACGATCAACATGGGGAATGCAATCTTTTAATTTTGTTAAAGGATTTGCGGAATACAAGCTTTCTTAATTAAATCCTTTAACAAAAAAAAAGAATACTATAAGTTTTCTTAACAAAACAATTCTCTTTTTCATATGTTGATCCTACTTTACTATGATTTTTGTTGAAAAGAAAACATAAAGGCGATCATTAATATTAATCTATAACCATGCCGTACCCGAAACATATTCAACGCTTTAGTTGATTTTGATAGTACTAAAATAATCAAAATGAGGATTTATGTAATCTTTATAATTTTGTAAACGTATCATTACGATATTCTAATCGTCCCGTCAATAAAAATATACTCTAATTTGCATTATCACATAGACTGATATATTTCCAATCTATCAGGGAATATAATGGCTATAATATATACGAGGGATATTAACAGTCACTTACAAAAACATGTGAGCATGGACTTGAATCCAAACATGTCTAATGATTTTTTTAAAAATAACATATCTATATAGTGGAAGTGAAGAGAGAGATTGTATAAAAGGAATGCATCTACTTGTTTTTTCGGCCGTATACATCTTCTTTAAACATTTTTTTTCGGTGCGGACATCTTCTTTAAACATAAATCAGAACTGATTATAACAAATTACTTATGATTATTTTTTGGCAATAAATTTTTTTATCGGCAAAAATAGTCATTTAAATATATACTTTTTCAAATATAAATTCTTATTTAAATTCAGATCCGGAAATTTATCTAGAAATCAATATGAACCTGATTTGAGTGTCCGTTAGATGGGACTTTTTTTTTTATTTCTTCTGTTTTAATTAATTTTAAAAACCTTTGCTTCTCTTTGTACACCATACAGTATTCCCGTATGCGTATTCAATAAGGTTACACACATGTATCTTTTTTTGTTGTTGTATTGTTATACACACATCTACAATTGTATCCGTAATGAAACGCCCCCTACGGATTATTTGGCTCTTCGCATAAACCAAAAGCCAACGAAGCAAGCATCTTCCAAAGAAAATAAAAACTGGCCAATAATTCCTTGCAAATGCCACGTGGAATTTTAAACGGTCCAGTCAAATAAAATAATAATATGGATACAATATTTGCATATATATAAGTCTGGTTTTTGCATGTAAGACTTCACATCGACGAGCAAGATATCTGGAGACGCGGAAAATAGAGAGAAGAACTCAAAAGCATACTAAAAAAAAAAAAGAGATTACTGTTCTTGGAATTAGTCGTCTACAATGGTGACTCTAAAAATGGAGATTTGCATCGAGTTGGTGAAATTAACCGTGGATTTCGTCGCCGCCATTGCAGAATCAATCGAAGTAGCTTTCCGTCACCGTCCTCCTCCGGTGATTCATTCAACGTCGATGAACGGTCGCCGGAGTCATTACACCGCGGTTCCAATTCCTCTCGTAGGGTTTCTGTAATTATTGTAGTCATCTTCTCTTATTGTTCTTTCTTTTTTTCTCCATCTTGTTCTATTTTTACCGTCTTGCCTCGATCTACCACGTAGCTTTCGGACAAAAGGTGTGATTAAGATGTGGTTTGTGTATAAACCAAAAAGATCATTAAGAGTTGACATACCCCGTGAATATATAAAAGTTTAGATGTTTCCGGTCGTGTATACTTCTTTTTTTCGTTTCAATGTATATAATTTGTTTATTCACAAGATCTATGAAGATAAATTGTTGTTAATGTTTACAGAACGTATGTTCACACTTGTTTCAAGTTAGATCTGATATTCAGACGGCAAATGTTAATATATTTGGATCATAGTCGAATAATGATAGTGGCGATATTATATAATTCCACTAGACATACAAAGAATTATTGTCTTATCCATGTCTGAGATTTAAGATTAGGTTTGTCATTGTGTGGTCTCCACACCAAGTAACGTGTCGAAACTTTGTTATCTAATTTTGGCATATTTGTTTGGTTTTTTCTTGGTTCATGACGAATCGTGGTAAATCTTTGATCCATCATCGATGCGCAAAACCGCTCTCTCGGCCCCTAGTCCCTACCGAGGAACACAGATTCGTGGTACTTTTGTATCGTTCAATAATAATGCTGATACCATAAATATTAGGAACAGTAAATTTGGGAACGAAATTTAAATGCATAAAGCTTGTAGCAGGACCAGGAAGTGTAAAAAGTCTTCAGAACTAATATAGACTGTAGAAATCAGTCATTGACATTTGACATTTCAGTTGCTGCAAAAACAAAAAGNTGAATTAGGTATCATTTAAATTCCAAAATAGCAACATTGATTTACTATTTTAATAATCTTATAAACCAACACTAATTTTACATCTTCTAAATATAGTAACTGAGTCTAAAAAAAAAACTTGTGAAGTTTGTTTCCTCCTTTCTCTTATATTACCTTTCTTTCATTTTAGACTTTTTTTTCCTCAA
>OVBW01001095.1:0-16757 GCA_900406355.1 Erysimum pusillum | reverse complement strand
AGTTTGAAAGAATATTTTCAAATCATTTAGCTTTTTTGCACCAGAACCCTCTTTTATCTCGCTTTTCTTATATACAAGGGATTTAATGACAGATTATTTATAGTATACAATAAATATGTACAACATATATTCATTTTACTATTTTCTCAATACCGATTTTGATACTATTACATTATAGTTATTATTATATATTTACTATATGTTTTTTAGACTAAAAAACATACGGACCGAACTTTTTATGTTAATTAGACTACGTGGTTGTAAGAAAGGATTGTTGGTAGAATGGTATTTACAGATTTAGAACGCTCTTTACAACAGGGGGTTCTTACTGATATTCGAGGAATTGTTCGTACGCTTCTTCAGGATATGGACTATGTTGTAGAGGAAGATAAATCTTTTATTACGGATGCGTTTGTCAAGCAAGTAATTGTCTATTTAGAAAAAACACGTTTTTTTCAGAAGTGGATAGAAGTGAATTTTTCTACTGTTGAGCTAACAGAGCTATTGCAACAGATGGAACACTCTATGCGTAGAAGAAAGTCTACATTAAGACAGCGGAACTATTTTAACAGTTTACTATATGATTTAAGTCTGCGAGAAGATATTCCAAAGGATTATTTATGTATGAAAAAGAGACTATTGCAATTGGAGCATCTGAAGGAACAGCAGAAAAAGGAAAAACTTCAAAATTCGGTCTCTACGAAGCAAATTAAAGTATGAAAAATTTCTTGGAGGAAAACGTTTAGACGAGTATTAGAAATACTAGAGAATATAAAACAAAGTGAATTAAATGAGTTATTTAGTAAGATATATCGAAAGCAATGTAAGATACAAAGAGGAAATAGGGAGAATTTTGAGGAATAATATAGTTATAAGAATATAGATACTTAGATAAAGCCCTTGCATATATATAACATTGGCGGAACAAATAGATGATATTAGGATATAAAAAACGATCATCCAAAAAGGGGAATAGATTATGCCAAAAGCTTTCTATATGGATATTGAGTATTACGAGAGACCTGCAGATATATTGCGGATGCTTGGACATCCTATGCGTTTGATGATCGTTCGAGAATTAATTGCGAAAGGTCCATTACATGTATCCGAGTTACAGAAGTTACTACGTGTTCCACAATCTACAATGTCACAGCAGTTAATAAAGTTAAAACAGTTTAAGATCGTTTCCTATGAGCGAAAAGGAAATGAGGTTTATTATATAGTAAGTGACGAAAAAGTGATTGAGAGCATGAAGAGAATAGAGGGTTTGCAACAGTGGACGTAAGAAGAACTGGAGAATATTTCTACAGATTGAGATAAACTTTTTTATAGTATATATAATTTTAAAATAATGTAAACGATTACGCGATATGTGGGATATTCTATTTGTAAAAAAGGAGGGCATGCTTATGAAAGCAACAGGTATTGTACGAAAAGTAGATAATTTGGGACGAATTGTAATACCAAAAGAAACAAGAAAAACGTTACAGGTGGAAACAAGCGATACTTTAGAATTTTTTGTAGAAGAAGATGCGATTGTTCTACAAAAATATACACCTCATGGTACTTGTCCTATCACAGGAGAAATATCTTCAACGAATGTAAAACTAGTAGGTGGAAAGCTGACATTGAGTCCAGAGGGTCTAAAACAACTGTTAGCTGAACTAGAACAATACAAAGTGACTGTATGAGAAGAATAGGAGGAGAACTCATTGGAAACGAAATTACAATCATTTCAAAAGGATAGAGGTAAGAACATACTATTTTCACAGGAACACTTATTACAAGAAGCGTTTCAAAAGAAGAAGGATATCACGTTAATTCTGTTAAAAGGACTACATATAAAAGGAATAATAACAGGATATGATACTTTTTCTATTTTAATAGAATATGAGGGGAAACAACAGCTTGTATATAAACATGCAATCTCTACGATTCGATTCTAGAATAAAACAATAACCGATGGACAGCACGTTCGAGCAATTCGAATAGAAACATTTGTAGGTACCTGAAACCTTTAGAAAAACAACTAGGACTATAACTTTTATGTTATAATATAATACTCAGCCAATATTTATACTATACAACGACGTCTAAAATAGTAACTGAAAAACCCATCCCTATTCTATATAGATATGGGTTTTTCTACTTCTGGTTTATCATATAAAACCCAACATGAAGCGGAGAGATTGGTACTATGTATCCTAAGTTTTTTGATAAAATGGCCTTTTCAAAAGAGCATAAAGATTTATTAATTCAGTTGTATAATAAAGAAATTACAAGAAATGAGTATAATCGTGTATTAAACAATTTATATGAGACAAAGCCTAAGGTAAATGAAAATAAGAAACAAGATAAAGTGCTGGGTTCTGTTACAAAGTTTTTTTAACAGATAAAAATTTAGTATGATTACAGGTTACACTTTTTTCACAAGTCTTATCCCGATTTGAAATATGAAAGTAAGACTTCTAAAATGTTATGTCTTAGAAGTCTTACTTTCATATATGGGTCTTGCAATATTATCTTTCTTGTCCTTCTGTTTGATTCGCTTGGAACTCCATATTCATCGCAATACTATCTCCCTGGAACATATTTTGATCCGTACCATTGTCTTCAAAGGTAAATTTCATCCAAAACCAATCCGTTTTTCCAGATTTTAATCCACCTGTTTCTGCCCATTTTGACAGGAATATTTTTTGAGAAGCAACTTCTGGATGTTGTGATTTTAATTCTGCCAAGGTTGTTTCATATACAGGACTTTTCTCTGGATCCCAATCCCACAGAAACTGTACTTTAATGTGTTTACCAAAATCTTCAACACCATTATCTTTTTTAAAATCGTTCACAGTATAATCAACCTTCATCACGATATCTTTGATATCCAACGTACCACTATTTTTTATATTAAATTTTTTTAATATTTTATCCCCTGGTTTTAAATTGTCTAGATTAAGAGATGTGGTAGGCTGCATAGCAAAATCTAATGTTCCAGCAGCAAATTTATTATTTGTGACCTCTTGATCACTAAAATATGCATAGGTTCCCCCACCAATCAAAGATAAACCAAGAGCGGCTGAAACCACTCCAGCACCTAATTTCTTTTTTAATGACATTTTTTGTGCCTCCCATATAATTTTTTTCCCTAATCATCAACAAGGGCCCCTTAATACAGATATAGCATAAAATGTAAAAATTTTATATTAAAATCAAAAAAATCGTATTGAGAAAATTAAGTTACTGCCTATCTTCAATAAATGAAAATGAACAAGAAAGTCTTAGCCCTCCCTATGAACGAGTAGAAAATAGAGATAATTCAATTATGTACCGATTTGGAGCGTCTCCTATCTAGTCAAAAGGATAACAAGTTGTTCCTGTTAATGTGGGCTCACGTTTTTCTGCAATAACTGTTCGATTTTATGAATCTGTTACCCAATGCTTTTTAATTTTATATGTATAAGGATTGTAAATTGGTTAAATATAGTCCCTCAAAATTACCTTCTCCTAAAAAAGAAAATTCTCATGCAACAATAGAGAAAGTAAACATCTGTTTAAAAAGATATACCTTTACAAACATAGAGGTATCATCTATAAAACATTGAAATATCAAGTTTATAAAGGTTATTATAATTATTTTATAAACGTTTATTTTTAATGAACACCTTTATAAACGAAAATGGTATAATTATGGTAACAAATATAAGGGGAATACCAAAAATGACGAATATTTATGGATATATACGTGTAAGTACAAAAGATCAAAATGAACAACGCCAATTACATAAGATGATGGAACGAGGAGTGGAAGCTCGGCGTATTTTTGTCGACAAAGCAAGTGGACGACATTTTGATCGCCCTCAATATCAATTATTACGAAAGATATTAGGTACAGGTGATATTGTTTACATAGATGCCTTAGATCGTATGGGCCGTAATTATGATGAGGTAATTTCAGAATGGAAGTATATAACAAGAGAATTACAAGCTGATATTGTAGTTTTAGAAAATGAAACCTTGTTTGATAGTCGAAAATTTCGTGAGATGGGTGATATGGGCCGATTAATGGAAGATCAATTTTTATCATTGCTATCCTACGTTGCGGATCAAGAGCGTAAAAAAATTCATCAGCGACAAGCAGAAGGGATTGCCGTAGCTAAATCTCAAGGTAAGCATTTAGGACGTCCTCAACTTACCCTTGCAACATTAAGCTCAAAGCAACTACAAATAATAGAAGAAACTTATCCAAAGTGGAAAAACAGAGAAATAACAGGGATTAAGTTTATGGAGTTAATTGAATTAAAGAAAAATACCTTCTATAAAATAATCAAAGAATTTGAAGTAAAAAAAGGCAAAATGATTTATAAAGAATAAAAGTAAAGTGCTTCTTAGGATATGAAATTCGACTTAGTTTATTTCGAAATTGTTTAGCATATATTTTTGTTAAAACTTGAAAACGGCCGATGGGAATCTAAAAGAACAACCTATTGATATGGATTTTAGTAAACATCAAAAAAGGAGAAGAATGTTTGTCATTCTTCTCCTTTTTTGTGATTAAAAAGCAATAATATTGAATTTCCTGGTTACAATGTATGTAGTATTAAGGGGTTAATAGTGTTATTACATTACTAAATATGAAACTAGGGCAACCAACATTAGTCCAGTTAAAAGTAATCGTCCCCAATTTAACCATATGGCCTGTTTGTCTTTAAATATCTTTCCAACAATCCATAAGCATACAAAAAAAGTGATTGCAACAATAAATTTATTATTATTCATGTTAAATAATTTAAAAAAGTAATCTCCTATGTACGTATTATCCCCAATTTTCATGCTGATTATTATACAAAGGTACATAATTAAGCCTAGTAAAATTCCTATTAATTGACTCAAATAATTCATTAAACTCTCATCCTTTTCTACAAACTAACCGTTAAAATCTATTAATTATTGTTCCACCCTCTAAGGTTAGCCCTCTAGTTGCCAGCTTCTCACTAATTTCAGGAAGATGAGAAACAAATATTATAATTGCTCCTTCAGTCGCTTTTTGTTTCAATATTCTAATAGCGATTTCCTGAGAATTATTGTCTAAAGATGAAAATGGTTCATCTAATAATATAATTGGTGCGTTACGTGCAAAAACTGCGGACCAATACAATTTGTGACGCATTCCTAAGGAATATTCTTGTACAAATTTTTGAAGTGCATGTTTGATTTGAAATTCTTCTGTCATTTTCGAGAAAAATTGTTGGAATTCATTTTTAGAAATATCAAATAGGGTTCGTAAAAACTCTGCATTTTCTTCACCTGTTAAATAATCAAAAAGATAAGGTTCTGAAGGAATATAAATTAAATTTGTTAGTATATCTTCTTTTGATTCAATTTTTTGTTGATTATAGTAAAACTCATAATCAACTTCAATTAACTGCGAAATTATACGTAATAATGTACTTTTTCCACAGCCATTAGATCCTTGAAGCCAGATAATATCTCCTGGATTTGCAGAAAATGAGATATTATGTAGCAATGGAATATTTTCTTCATATTGAAATTTTAAGTTTTTTATCTCAAGCATCATGAAAACTCCTTTTTTAAATGGCAAACATACTCTCCATAATTGAGGCTATAAATAATAAAATCACTATTAATACAACTGAAGGAATAACTTCAGCTTTAATTAAGGTATATTGAATTTTACGAAGCCGTATACTTTTTTTAATAAAATTCCAAATTATAAATGGTACAAGAGCAGCTATCATCATAGCTGGTAATTCAAAAATAGCATGTGGTAAAAATGCCGTAAAAATAGTGTCTACCATGTCATGTTGTATTGTCATGGCTAGTACAATCCCTATTACCATTCCATTCATAAATAACAATATAAAACTACCAATCCCGTAAGTAATAAATCCTACAGCAATAGAAAATAAGGATTGTTCCATATTGTGTGAAAAATAATGCATCCAATTATAATCTGGAGGGTTAGGTGGCAAAGGAGCCTGATGGCTTTGATAGATGCCTCCCCATATACACGAGGCCATTAATATTAAAAAAATTAAAGTGAACTTTCTAGAATAATTTGACCATATATATTTCAAACTTATGTGTGCTATTACTTTTTTCATTATTCCAATCCGACCTTTTATTACGTTATTTTTTTACAAAATATAAACTAAATCCCCATAATACTACTATGATTAAAAAGATGTCATAAATGAGTTGTTGACTTAATTCGACACTGATAAATGCCCCAATGAAAAATGTAATAAATAACAGACCATTAATTATACGTTTTGGAATAGTAAAGAATTGTTGTAGAAATTTAGCTTCGTAGCTATCTAGACGTACCATAAACATATTTGCATAATCAAAACGACTACATAATTTCATCCAATATGTTGATAATCCCCCATTTATGAAGAAGAGTAGCCACATACCAAGAATTCCAACAATTAATTCGTAAATAGAACCGTGTAGTAAAATAAAACCTATTAATAGTGTGATTGTCAAGAAACATTGTAATGGGAAAGCTAAAATATTAACTAATTTCCCCTTACTATTCAAAAATTGTTGAACAGTAAAATGTGAAGACAATTTTACTAAATCAATTTGTCTTAATTCACTTCCTGGATGTAAAATTGGATAATTTAATAACCATAACCAACTAGTTTGGGATAACACCATCCAACCAATGAACCAGAAGGCCAAAATAAAACCAGAATATGATTGTAAACTTCCTAATAATAAGATTGTAAAACCAATTAAAGCACTTATTGCAGGAGGTAGAAACAAATATATCCTATGGGGAAGATTGGAGTTTACAATAACTCGTTCAAGAATAATTACATCTCTTTTGACCCAAGGGTGTTTTTTATAAAGCACTTCACTTAACCATTGGTAAAATTTAAAAATTCTACTTGTCGATTGGTTAAGATTTACTCTATTTTTATGTCTAACTAGATGTGTTTGGAGTGAGTAAAAGTAAAAATAATAAATAGCTGAAATTATGTATAAAATTAGGAGTCCACCTAATATGTAATATAGCCAACTAAATTGAAAATAGTTGAAAATTAATCCTAGATTTTCTTTAAAAGTGTGTTCAACGCGACTAGAGAACACGCTAAATAGCTTATAAATACCTTGTCGGTAGACATCCTTAGTAATCGGCTCTTGAATTATTGGCATAAATAACAGTTTAGTTAAAAACGAAATAATTAATGCAATAATTCCTATTTTTAATACATAAAATAGTTCTGTATATTTTGAAACGGAGATAGATGTTTCCCATGATTCTAAAACTAATTTTTTCATTTTTGAAAAATAAATTGATGATACTAAAAGAAACCAACCTATACAAAAAGTGATACTAGTAATCCAATCTGGAGATATCCTAATGATTACATAGAACGCAATAATTTCAAGCATTAATTCATGCAACCAGAAAACTAGCACTTCAGCTAATAATGTAAAATTTAATAATTGATTACGATTGAATTTAGATTGCCATAATAAATCATACAAAGGGTTATTACTAACTCTAATTGAGTTTTGTCTAGCCATTGAACTTGGAAGAAAACAATTAAATAACAAAACAGCAACTATAACTATATTTCTGATTTCTGGGTCCGTAATACCCTCAAATAATAAGGCGAAAAATAAAATTAATGTATTTTGAAATAGAAGTGTAATAATCCAATTTAATGAATTTGGAAGTCGAATTCCTAATTTAGTTTTAACTTTCTCAGTTACTCCAGCAAAATCTTGCCGAATCTGCTCTAAAACTATATTTTTCAGAATAATCATCTGAGAACCTTTCATTACTTTTCCTCCATTTAGACTCGCTATATGTTTTCTATAGAAAAAATAGGAGAGATATTTATCTCTCCTATTTTAACTGGAATCATATGATTACCATGCAACAGCTTGTGCTTTTAGGTTTCTGCGTAGAAAATCTTTAACAGTGAAAATTGCTACATCAATCATTGCGCTTGTCACAGCTAATCCACCAGCTGTAACAATTGCAGCGATTGCACTTGCAGCTGCAACTCCCCAACCTACTGCATCAATAGCATTTACAATTTTAGTAGCCCAACCACGGTCTACCCCAAAATAACCCATAATCTCGAACATTAATAATTCTTCCTAATATATAAATAATTGCAATGGAAATAATTAAATGTATTTCCACAAATGATTATATATACCAAAATACTATCTATCAATACAATCTGATATGCAATTATGCATATCAGATGTTATTTATGGATAATAAAATGTTATATATAAATAGGATATTATTCGTATTTGCAGGAATGGAACTTAAATTTAAAATTATATAAAAAGTGCCTTGCATTACAAATTCTAGCGACGTTTAAGTTCAAAGAAGATGCGATTTATAATATTCTTACAAATATCTTGCTATAATTACAAGGAGGTGGAAAAATGGATTTTTTTTACAAATATAATAACGATATTTAAAGAAAAAACAATTATCTAAATTAGAAACGGATTCGCAGAAATACTTTATTTTGAAGGGGGATATTCTATGGTATTATCTAAAATTACTACTTCTAATAATAAAAGAATATGGATTATCGTCGGGGTTATTGCACTAATTGTTATTGTGGCAGCAGTTAATATTTTTGTTATGCAAGGTAAGAAGAAGGTTGCATCAACAAGTGCTGATGCTGTAAGTTTTGAGAAAGTGACAGAGCGTAAGCTGAATAATACGAAGTTAATTTCTGGTCAGGTGAAGCCTGGTAATATTGAAAGTTTCTATGCAGATCCGGCCAAAGGGAAAGTGAAAGATATTGAGGTAAAAGAAGGGCAAGAGGTAGAAAAAGGTACGAAGTTATTCTCTTATGACAATGAAGAGATTAATCTTCAAATGAAGCAAGCTGAGCTTGATCAGAAGATGGCGGATATGCGTTACGATCAAGGAAAAAAGAAGATTGATTCGTTGAAGAAAGAAATTAAGAAGGCGAAAGATAGCGGAGCTGGGAAAGAAGTAACAGATCCAATGGACGAGCAAGTAAACGAGTTAGAGATAGGACAAAAAACAATTGACCTTGAGAAAGAAAAAGGAAAGTTGCAGAAAGAAGAGTTAAGTAAGAAGCAGAAAGAACTTACAATTTACAGTAATTTTGCTGGTGTTGTTCAAAAGCTAGATAAAGATGCGGCACAAAGTTCATCTCAAGCGTTAGGTGGTCAAGGAAAAGCGTTTTTACAAGTAGCTTCTAAAGATCCATTCCAAGTCCACGGTACGTTAACTGAGCTTCAGAAGTCACAAATCCAAAAGGATCAAACATTCACTGTAACGGCGAAAGCAAATAATAAGAAGAAGTGGACAGGTAAGATTACAGAGGTAAGTGAGTTCCCAACAAGTGCAGAGATGGCGCAAGCTGGCGGCATGGGTGAAGCAACTCAAAATATGTCCCAATATACGTATAAAGCTAGCCTTGATAGTCAAGATGGTTTATCTCCAGGTTATCACGTTTCTCTGCAAGTAAACTTAGAGAATAAGAAGATGATTGCTGTCCCAAGTAAGAGCATTGTAGAAAAAGCCGATGATGCATTTGTTTATGTTGAGGATAAAGGGAAGCTTCGTAAACAAAATGTGAAAAAAGGTTCTACTGATGGAGATTGGACAGAGATTACTNTATTATCAAGGAAAATTGGCGGTGCCGATTTTGCATGATATTAGTTTAACAATTCAGAGCGGTGAGTTCGTTTCGATTATGGGACCGTCTGGTTCTGGTAAGTCGACGCTTATGAATATTATCGGTTGTTTAGATCGTCCAACAGAAGGCGAATATATGCTGAATGACGTGAATATCTTAACAGCAGACGAGTCAAAG
Source organism: Erysimum pusillum (assembly GCA_900406355.1). Taxonomy (NCBI): domain Eukaryota; kingdom Viridiplantae; phylum Streptophyta; class Magnoliopsida; order Brassicales; family Brassicaceae; genus Erysimum; species Erysimum pusillum. The sequence continues at coordinate 6,906 of OVBW01001095.1, read as the reverse complement.
CTTGCTTTAATTCGTAATGAATATATCGGCTTTGTATTCCAGCATTTTAATTTACTGCCACGTCTTTCTGCGGTGGAAAATGTTGAACTTCCGCTCGTATATGGTGGCGTGAAGAAAGCAGAGCGTCATAAGCGTGCTTTAGAGGCGTTAGGTAAAGTTGGATTAGCAGACCGCGTACATCATTTACCGAATGAATTATCAGGTGGACAGAAGCAACGTGTAGCGATTGCAAGAGCGATTGCGAATAATCCAACGTTCATTATGGCCGATGAACCGACTGGTGCACTTGATACGAAGTCTGGTGAGCAAGTTATGGATATTTTCACGAAGCTCAATGCCGAAGGTACGACAATTGTCATGGTTACGCATGAAGAGGAAGTAGCAGCGTATTCTTCCCGCCGCATTGTACTGCGAGATGGGAAAATTACTGAAGATAGAAGGTGTGCGGTATGAGTTTACTAGATAGTATAAAAATTGCCTTATCGTCTATTTTAGCTCATAAACTGCGCTCAGCTCTTACCATGCTTGGGATTATTATCGGTGTAGGCTCTATTATTACCGTCGTTGCGATTGGGCAAGGCGGAGAAGCTGCCTTAAAATCACAATTTGTTGGATCAGGGAATCAAACAGTTCCCATTCATTATAGTCCTGATATAAATGATCCTTTTGGTATGGATATGGCTGAAGCACCAAAAATAACAGAAGAAGATATTTTTGAACTCAAGAAAATCCCAGAGATTGCACATATCGTAACAACAAATTCAAGTATGGAGTCTCTTGATATTGAAGATAAAAAAGAGATGGTGAATATTACTGGATTAGACAATGAATACTTCACGGTGAATAAAGTGAAAGTACTAAAAGGACGTTCGCTACAAGAATCAGATGTGGATCAAGGTAATAACGTTGTCATGATTAGTAAACAAATGAAAGAAAAAGTGTTTAAGGATGCCAATCCAGTCGGTAAAATTATTGAAGTGAAAGGTCAACCGATGCAAATTATTGGTGTCTACAAATCAGATAACAAGTTTATGGGAATGGGACCATCAGAAGCACTCGTTCCCATTTCATTATGGCCGACACTGTATGGAAAAGATGAGATTCAAAATATTTCTGTTCAAGCAAAAAATGTAGATCATTTAGAGCAAGCAGGTAAAAAAGCTGCGGATGTCTTAAACAGTCGCAAGCCAAGTGATGCAACTGGTAAATATGAAGTTGTGAATTTAAAAGAGATTCAAGAAGGTATTTCAAAAATGACGGGTATTATGACAATGATCATCGGTGGTATCGCTGGTATTTCATTAGTCGTTGGTGGTATTGGTGTTATGAATATCATGCTCGTATCTGTAACAGAGCGTACGCGTGAAATTGGGGTACGTAAAGCACTTGGTGCAACACGTAGTAAAATTTTATTACAATTTTTAATTGAAGCAGTTATGTTAACGCTTCTTGGCGGTTTAATTGGTATTGGTCTTGGATATGGCGGGGCATATATTGTTTCGACATTTGCGAAATGGCCACCGCTTGTTTCATGGGAAGTTGTTGTTGGGGGCGTATTATTCTCAATGACACTTGGTATTATTTTCGGATTAATCCCGGCAAATAAAGCTGCGAAATTAGATCCAATTGAAGCACTTCGCTATGAATAGTTTACTAGAGTAGTAGAGATAAGTACCTCTATTATTCATACATATTGTTCGAGTGAATTGTTTGGATTATCCTTTAAGAGGATTATATAAATAGAAGGAGGCGCTATAATGGAAGCGAATATGAAAATACAAGATGTAGGTGTGAAAAAGCCATCATTATTTGGAATGATTACATCTCCTGGATTACAGTTTGAAAGAATGAAAACAAGTAAGAGAGTTTGGGGTGTATTCTTCTTAGTAGCACTGTTACAGGGGCTGCTCGGTGGTTTAAGTGCGTATGTTATACATACTTCACCTGAGATGCTTAAAATGAAAAAGGAATTGGGTGAACTTGCTGGTCAAAGTTCACTTACATCAGAAGTGATTTCTGGAATTGGCTCAAGTTTTGCTAGTGCGATGGTTGGAACACTATTCATAGCAGCTATTTATAAGATGTTTATGATGATTTTTGGGAATGATACCCCTTATAAAACCCTAGTAAACATTGTAGTTTATACAAATATTGTCCTTATTATTGGTGGACTTATTAATACAATTTTAAGTCTAATTTTTGGTACTGGAATGACTCAATATACAAGTTTAGGATTATTATTTACGGAAGGTACATTTGCATATGGAATTGGTAATACAATTGAAGTATTCTATGTATGGAATTTAGCCTTAATTTGGCTTGGATTACATATTACAGCTGGATTAAGCAAAGTGAAAGCATCGATTCCAATTATTATTCTATTCATTATTAAGGCAGTCTTCTTAGCGGCAATTATTGTATTGATGGCTAAACTTTTACCAGGTATACCAATGTAGTTAATTTACGTTCATTATAAATAAGTTTAGTAAAAAATTTGCAACATTAATAACCGGTTCCTTAACATACAAGGTACCGGTTATTTTGTGTCTAAAATGTGTCTAAACGTACAATTTTCTTTTTTTGATATGGTGAACCCATGCCCATCAACTTAAGAATTTCCACTACCCCCAAGTACAAAAAACGTTATTCTTTCTTAACAAGATAGATAATGATACTTACGATTTAGAGAGGTGTTTTTTTTTCGTCTCATTCTCTGGGTTCACTCCATAAAAGATGGGGAGTTAATTTATACACGCCCTCTATTATTATAAATATGGCAACCGAGATGTGCTTGTTTGCGACTTTTATATCGATAAGGCATTTCAAATGCATCTATCACTTTATCACAGTGAATACAAATATCTACTTTTCCAAACATACTTTGTAGTTTATTCGCGAGATGTATAATTTCATTTTTGTTTAAAGTAATTTGAACATGAGTTAAACCTTTGGAATTTACATTAGACTGACTGATTTCAACTAAATCATTTTTTATATGCGCCAATGTGTCATCTCTAATTAAAATGGTCTTCACCAATCCCAATCACCTTCCTTATTTTATATTCTGCTCAGGAAGTTTTAGGATTAAACTATTTAGGTGAAGTCTTTTAACATGTATTATCAATCATTGGATACAGCTTGCAATCAGGCAGTACTAACAGAGGATTCTAGAATTAGACGTCTTACACCAAAAGAAACTTGACGACTTCAAGGGTTTTCAGATTCGGCTTTTGAACGAGCAAGTAAAGTAAATTCAGATACACAATTGTATCGACAAGCGGGTAATTCTGTTAGTGTTCCTGTTATTTTTGCGATTGCACAACGTTTGAAATATCGGAATTTTTAATCATTTAATGATGTTTTACCCTAATACACTGTGCTAGTATGAAGATATAATTTAGAAAGGGAGGAAATCACAATGAATTACATACTTTTTAGAAGTGCAGATGGGAATACAGGGTATATGAGTCAACATGGAAATGGTGGAGGTTCTAAATCCGCTCACGGAAATACAGGTCATCATATTGACGTGCCCGCTGAATTGTATGCACAAGGAAATGGTGGCGGACATCATCGTGAGCCAGGGGGGCATTCAAGGGGTTAGTGTAAAACATATGTATTTTCACCACAAGTTAAGGTATACTGTGAAATGAAGAGCAATCTGTAAAGGTTAGTTGCTAGATATAGTGAGTTTACGCAGAGAAAAGATACAGTCGCGGATTATCGTGGCTGTATCTTTTTTTGAGGAGTGTTCCCACAACACACTCTATACATATAGACTTTTCTTTTGTATGGTAGAACCTATTTTGATATGATATATACGTACAAACACTTGCAAAATCACAAACACAACAAAGACAGTCTGGCATAACTGTCTTTGTTGTGTTTTTTCGTAAAAAGAGGTGGTCTTTGGACCGCCTCTTTTATGCCTGCTCTATGATTTTCTTTACTTCTTCAATCGTGAGTTCACTGGCTTGTGCAATGGTTTCTATTGGGACTTGTAAACGATGCATACCGAGAATCATTTGACGTTTTCCCTGTTGAACGCCTTGTTCAAGTCCTTTTTTCATGCCTTCTTCTCGCCCTTTATTTAACGCATGTGCAATACCTGCTGCTTCATCCATCAATATCTTTTCGCGTACTTCGTATGCTTGACGGAACGAAGCATCTTGGCTCATATGCTCCCATTTATCTATTGCCTTTTGTAAAATTGGATCCTGATTCATCGCAATCGCCTCCAGAGTATGTGTTAAATGCTCATCTTCATTGGCTGGTAATAGTAATAACCACCGAACAAAAGAATCTTCCCATGGATTTACTTTTTCCTCTCGCCACTGCTGTAGCAATTTTGGAATTTCCACGACATGAATTTCGATATCATCACTTAAGAGTTGCTGCTGTTGCATATTCCACAGTTTCCCCGTCGTATGAAATGCTTCATAGTCTTTAAACATGACAAAGTTCAATAAGTTGATTGTAATGGTTTTATGCAATGAGCTGTAGGGCATTCCCTTTTTTAATTGAGATGCATAGAGCTTGCTCCAATAATATAGGGAACGCTTTAAAAGGTCATGATTATTATTCAACTGGATTTCAATGTTAATTTTGGTTCCAGTGTCTAATGTAGCCGATACGTCTAGAATCGATAATTTATCCTCTTCATGTTCTCGATGTAAATGTGGATCTTCGAATTGAAGGGATTGAATGAGCGATTCCAATGAATCAGCTAACATTGCATTTAGAAATGTTAACAAAATATCTTCGCTTCCGGATGTCCCGAATAATTGTTTAAAGGCAAAATCAATACGTAAATTGACCAATTTTTGATTGGACATGGGCTTCCTCTCCCTGTCTGATAAGATCTCTTTTTTCTTATTGTACATAAAAACAAATTGAACATGCAAACAGGCTCTTATGATTAACATAAGAGCCTCACTGCAGATACATACAATAGATTAGATAACGACCATAACCTGACTTGAAAAACACCTAAAAATTTTCACAAAAGAAATCATATTTAGTATACATCTAATTAGAAATATATACAAAGAATGGTGAAACACATCGCTTTTTCATCATTGATTTATGATATGATATACTTGCGGATTCGGTTTGTGCAACAAGCTATGTAGGGATAATATACGTTTCACAATCAGCACATTTTCTGAAAGTAGCATGTCTTACTACTCATAAGACATGCTATGTTAATAATGTTCAAATAAAAAACGTCTTTTATGTGCTGATAAAAGACGTTTTTTTATGCCTAAAACCGCATAATATAGTTCTTGCTTGAGCTTCTTTAGTATACAACAAATTAGCTATGAGTGCTTTATTTTTCTACGTATGTATAAAACTTTTCTAAAACGTATTTCATTGAACTACTCACCACTTATCAGTCCTTACAATTTAATCAAACTTTTTTATGAAAATAGAACTATGATCTACCATCGTTCTCCTTTTAATTGGGCTTCTGCTGATCTCCGATCCATGATTGTGGTACAAAGTTCAGTAATAAGTTTTCCATGATCAAAGATAATTTGATTCTTGGTATATGGATCAATGTATTTTCCCAAACCCTTACTGAGTGTAACCTCCGCTTCCCCATTATCGTGAATGAATCCTGAAAAGATGGTTTTCTCTTTGTTATAGACTTTATAGTATTCAAGCATTGAGCATAAAGATCTCACTAAATCACGGAGCATTTCTTCCAAATCAGGATACATATCTTTTGCTATTTCTTCATTCAGAATAAAATCCATTCCCTTGTCTGTCACATCAAATCGAAATAAAAAAATCATTACTTTCACCTCGCTGATTCATTGATTTTTCTATCATAACAGAAAATCTACTCCCATCCCAACACACTTCCAACCACTTGAATGATTCATTTCATCATATAATCTAGCCATTTCAATCAGCAGAAGCACAATTTTCTTATGTTTTGTATCCAAAATAGATTTTTCATGCTCCATAACTTTGAAAATCTCTCCATCGGTCACATAACGATAGTCACATAGACTTAAGCACACATACCTAGACATATGTGCTTAAGTCTATTTTAGGGTGCATAACTTATGCACATATACCTGCTTTCCTTAAGAACCTTATAACAACAATGTTTAACCTAGATGTTCAGTCCGCTTTTTAAAAGAAAAAGACACCTCTCAAAACGGCAACTTAATACCCTTTTACAATAGGAATTTTCATGTTAAAAAAGCCCCACAAAATAACAAAAAAGTCTTGCTGCAGAAACAAGACTTTTCGATTTATTACTTTCAATAAGGAAGAGGGCTTACTTCTTCATTTTTATGCACGATATTGATTTTCACTTTTGTAAGACTGTATATTGAACTTCTTCTGAAACAAATAAACTTGCGGAATTCATTTTTATACTACATTTTCCTAATCCCCGCTTTACTTCCGAATGCAATTTCTTACTTGCTTCCTCTAAAGATTGTGCTGGAATAATCGTAGATTGTGAGTCTGTTACCTTGCCACTGTACATCACTGAAAAGTTCAATTCATATTGATGTATCAAGATTCCTCCACTCCTTCTCCCCTTAAATTTCCTCACAGATTATTCTTACTTGTTGCTTCTTCCTGCAGTTTTTGAAGCGTACGCATTTGCGGTACATACCAGCTTTTTCTTAATCGCATGATCGTAATTCCTACAATTAGAATCAAAAAGGCTTGTAGGAAAATATCTTGTGTTTCCCATAACGTGCACAAATACAGAAGACTTCCCGAACAAAAATAATACATGGCCAATAATAGATGTATATTTGCGATTATTATTTGTTTCTTTCCAATTGCGGCTATTCCTGCTAAAACAACTGTACAAACTCCTATAGGGGCACGGCAACATCGCCATCAAGCTAACGAAATTGAACTTACAAAAATACGTAT
>OVBW01001092.1:2121-14621 GCA_900406355.1 Erysimum pusillum | reverse complement strand
ATATCAAATACTGTAACGTATCATATCCAGCTTTAGTTCCATACTAGTCCAGCATTAAAATGTCAATAATTTGGGCATACCAAAACTATATTGATAACAATTTAACACAACCTACCATAATTATGAGTATTAACTAACTATAGATCATGCTTCAAAACATTTTAAATCTGACCAAAAGTTACTTGAAAACCCAACATATCCCATACCAATATAAATTGTTTAACATTTTTCACATAATAAATTTAGTAAAATTAATATTTTATTATTCTCTTGCAAAGAAAAATATGTTTTTTATTTCCTTTTTTTTTTAATTAGTTCTGATTAAAAATCTATATACATAATGTTTTTTCCAGATGTTTTGAGTTAAATATAAAAAAGATAGTAGAACATATTCACTTTACACAATACCCAAAAAAAATCACAAACCAAAAAAACACAGTCGACCCCAATTTACTCTACACGGAAATGTATCATACTCAAAAGTACATAGAACATCGAATAGTCCACTGAAAATCTGACAGCTTTGAGCAACTGCCAAACTAAATCAGACCACTATTTTCGGGTTTTTGCACACACAAGTTGGGACAGAAACATATCATTACAGAAAAGGTTGGTGAGTGTTTTTCAGTCGGTTTTCAGCTTAGTGTCGTTATGTCCAAAGTGACCCTTTCTAAGAAAATATCAGTGAGGGTTCTAGACCTTCTAGTAAATAAATATATTACACATAAGAGATAAAGTTTGGTAGATAACAAAGGAATAAAGCATCATATTCCAAAAGCATTTCATATGCCCACATTGTTATCTCATTATATCATCATCTCTTACGGTCACAAAAGCATTACCTTTCCCTCTCACAAGGACCACGAATATGTAATTATGTGTTCCATGTCCAAAATTGAATTATTGACCATTACTTAGAACCAAGGGTTTTAACTAGAGGCTAGAGATATGCAAACAAAACTATGTTTGAATTTGGAGTTAATGGTTAAAAGGTTCATAAGTTTTTCATTAAATGTTGAATTGTTGGTATATATTTTAGCCCAATATTTGGGTAGTTTTATCAGAATATCATTGACTTCATTAAAAGATTTACGAGGATTCAAAACGAGATTAAGGACTAAGAAGGTAACACTCACTAGTCACTTCTAATACATAAAGTTTGGACTTTACATGCTTCCTTTTGTTTCTATTCGTCTCCCATGGCGAGTTCAAGAGCGTAATCGTCTCTTTCCTGCATTGTAACGTCGATAAAACTGTTAAAAGACCAATGCTAATAAAGACTAAAAGAACATTAAATCATTTTGTATCTTGATAATAATAATGTTAAGTTTGATCTCTTTGACACTAATCCTAGTGAACGGCCTCCAATTAAAATAAACCAATCCGTAAATTTCTTACAGGTTTTAATCTATCTATGGATTTATCGAGAGACACTTCACATTTGGTGGTTTGATTGATTTAGAAGACTAGTAACAAGGACCAATGTTAATTTTTTGCTCTGAAAACTTACAATTGGTCCACGAGCAAAGTATCTTCCAAATTGTAGCCAGTAGACCTGTGTGTTCCACAAGATTTAGAACTTTGTAACTAGAATCCAATGAGAGAATACAAGATTGTTGCTGAAGTTCTTGAATTTTAAGAAGAGTAAGTCTTATAATAAGTTACCTCGTCCTCGTCTTGTGTTTCTACTTCAAGGTCAGATGTAGGGAAACCCACACAAAGAAGTGCATATCCCTGCATATATAAACTACCGAACTTAAATGCAAGACAAAGTTGAAATCAAGATCTAAGTGCCAAAATCTCTATGCTTTGTAAAGGAATAGCAAACCTATTATTACCCCCAGGTATTAAATCTATGCTTCAATATAATTGAATTCTAAGAAGTTGTCCCACCTAGAGTACATTACACACTCTTTAATCCATAATAGTTGGCTAAGTATTTGACACTGCATAATGTCAAGCGATGAGATTCACTTAGGAGAATAGAACCTTGCAGTTGACTAATTGGTCGAATTGTTTAATTGATTCAATAAGAGTTCGTCCTAGTTTGTTCACAGACACAGAATATCAAATTGTCTATGTAGTTCCAGCCTACTTGTGTTTCTGGACACATCACAAACCTACCTCCCTAAAGCATAAGGTAAACGGATATTACCTGGGACTTCAGTTCTGCTGATATTCCCAATGCTTGTGGCTGCCTCAGCTCTCCAGATTTTACACGAACGGCACAACTAGTACAACAACCTGGCATCGTAAAATTGTAAAACAGACGAGACACAAAACTAAGTTGACCGCTTAGACAAAAAGCATACTTTTAAGTTTTCACATGTAAATCTAACAGGAGCTTTAAGACTTTATATTTAATGCCTATCCTAATCATCTACATCACCTTTATAATTTAAATACAGGGTACATGTAGACGAGAAGGAAACAGATAGACACTATAGAGGGTCTTAGCAACAAACTGAAACGGGTCGAGAGAACAGTACCATGCCTGCAAGCAAACGGAAGAGTAATGTTCTGCGATTCAGCTGATTGCAATATGTACTGATCCTGCATTTCAAATAGATTTCCATGTATCAACAAAAGGAAACCAGTGATAAGCCAGACAACACGGTTATATCAACCAAACTAAACAATGTCCAGACGTAAAAACAGCTAAAAAACTACAAGCTGATTCATAACTTTTCTACACCAAGAGAGCCACATGCAGAGAACTCGTTCTAATTTCCTCCGCTTACACATTTGAACATCGAAATCGAAGAAAAAGAGCATCTGAACCTAAGTAGAATCTACATTAGATTAGCCAGAAGAAACAGCTCAATCCATAGCAAGTAAGATTGATCAATACTTGAATCTCTACACTCCAGAGCACACATTGCGTTCTATATAGGAGTTGTTCTAGAATACCAAGCAAATCTAACTAATACAAGCTATAACATTCTCCAATTGCAGCTTATTTTCCGATATGAATCAATTGTGTCGCGAATCAACCATAATCAGCAACCGCAGCAAAGAACAGCAACATTTTCCGCAAAAATTAGATAGCAATACGGATCAAAAATATACATAGGGATCAAAATCTTACCTCTGGAACCTCAAACTCGTGAACTACGCCTCGTTGCCGATCGTGAACAGTGACCTTATGTGAAGGAACATCCAACGATCCTCTATCTGATGGAGTGGAAACTTCTACAGGAATTCGGAACTCACATCTCGTAGCTCCTCGACGGAAATTCGGAGAATATCGTCGATTGATCGGAAAATTCAGCCGCTGAAGTGAAGTACAAAATGTACAGGGCAAAATCAGAGCCATGCTTTTGGGGCGATTTTGATTTTCGCGGCTTTACTAGTCGAAAGGTTGAAGAAGATAAGAGACTGTTCTATATGACTCCGCGAAAAAGACCAACCATTCGCTACTTAATCATAAACCGGAAGAGTTTTTGGTATTAATTTCCGGTTTACAAATAATTCAATAATCATAGACTCTAAACCGCCAATTAAACCACCAAATGCATCTATTTTCCGGCTTAGGCTTGTAGAATTCGTTAAACCAACCCGGTAGAGGCGGTGCGTGTAATGGATAAGCCAACAAAGCATTTCTACGTGGCAGCTGAATCGAGGCCTAGGAATTGAACGAAGACACGTGGCGACACTAACAACACGTGGCACTAATACGACCCATTTGAACCGACCAAGATACTCAATACATTTTTATTTAAATCAAACAATAATCATTCCATTATAACTAGAGAAACAAAAAAAGGAAAAAAAACTAAAAAGAACAAAAAAAAATGCAATCGGCGAAACAGAAGATAAGCGATATGGCTAGTACAGCCAAAGAGAAGATGGTGATATGTCAAGCAAAAGCCGATGAGAAGGTTCTAATCAAATTTTAATAATGTTTTATATCAACTTGTCATGTATATATATGATTAGTACATTGGGGACTGTTTGATTAATTAATTTACGTGACGATAGGCGGAGCAAGCTATGGCACGGACGAGAGAGGAGAAAGAGATAGCGCACGAGCGAAGAAAGGCGAAAGAAGCAGAGGCTAAGATGGATATGCATATGGCTAAAGCGGCTCATGCCGAAGAGAAGCTTATGGCTAAGCAATCTCACTACCACGTTACTGATCATGGTCTACATCAAACGCCTATGCAGGCTCCTGCACCAGTTATGGGACATGGTTACGGGCCTAATCCTCCCGGAGTTACCTCCGTGCCTCAGGCGGCCTATCCTCCTGGAGTTAACTCCGTGCCTCCGGCGGCGCCTTATCCTCCGACGGGACATCATCATCATCCTTACTGACCCGATCGATCTACACTTGTTTTTGAGACGTTTCGTGATTTTCTTTAGATTGTTGGGATGTCCTTAGAATTAAGTAACTAAAGCGTTGAGTTGATGTTTGCGTAAACCTTTGTTGTTGATATTTATTTCGGTTATTCCATGCAGTGTATCTTGTATTTCGAGACGTGCACCTCGATTTGGGCTTCTAAGTATTTGTATTTTGTTGATATTTGGTCAACCTTAGATGATTAGTGACAATGGTCTATTATGTGATGAAAAATGGATGCATATGAGATTTTGTGTCCATATTCAGAATCTTATAGTGAAATATGGTTTAGAATTAATTAAAAAAATGTCAGACTTGTTAAAGTATATATTCCATAGAGGTTTTTGCAGTATGTGTAGAAAGAGTAGGAACTATAAGAGTGAAACTAGTTTATTACTTGACTAGTATTAGATCCGTACTTCGTACCGAAAATTAGTTTTTTTTTTTATATAGTTAGAGATAAAAGAGTCGAGGTAGTTACAAACAAATCTTTTTTTATTTGTTTTTAAGAATAAATATAGTTCGAAAATTAGTTTTTTTTTTATATAGTTAGAGATAAAAGAGTCGAGGTAGTTACAAACAAATCTTTTTTTATTTGTTTTTAAGAATAAATATAGTTTAATTGTTTTTTTCTCTTTTATTTTTTATTTTTTTTTTATGTTTTGGTAGTATAGTTTTTAGTTGTTGAAAAAAGTGAAAGTATAAAATTTGAGACTTAAGACACGTGTCAGAAAAAAAAAAAGTTGCAGTTTTTTGTGAATTGACTTGTGATTTATTATATAAAGATGTTCCTACTTAATAAAACTCTATATAATTGAAATGCTTACTGAAGTTCTGGGATTTAGGAAAGCATTTGTTAGCATAGAATGGTTCGAGACTAACTAGAAGACATTGCTTTTGGAAGATGAGTGGAAGGAACCATGGAGAAAAAAATATGTAAGTTGTAAAAGCCATTCAGTGTTATTTACTACACAATTTTTAGGTTCGAAGTTCTCACTTCCAGCATGGGCGGATGCATTATAGTACTAGGGGGTCAGTTGACCCATATAAATTTATATTACTTATTTTTTAGAGTAATTATAATAACTCCATCTCATATAAAACTATTTAACTATATGAGATCAAATTGTTCAACTACATTGAACTATTATTCTAATTATAATATACATGCTTGTGTAATATATATTTTTTTAATTGCAAATTGATAACGGTTACATAAAAAATTAGCTTTGGTCTAATTTCAAAATACGGTGTCCACATACCAAAATTATAAAACTACTTTTTTCGACGAAGAAAAATCTAGGTCTTTCTATTGTTTCAATGTAGTTGAGAGCATCAACGGTATTGATACAGTTGTTGTGGATCGTCATCATTGTGTTTTCCAAATCCAAACTATTTCTATAGCTCAGTTGAAGAAACTTCAAGATGTTGAGGATTATGTGCACCTGTTTATAGACAAAAGAGAGATCATTGAGGAAATACTTCATTGACAAAAACATACATAAAGAAAATAAGGCATACAATCAATTACCTCAGCAAACGTACGGTATAACACTCGACGACTAAGAAACTCAATAGCAACTCCAATCGGTCCTAAGAGAAATGATTCCAGAGCATCGTCAATGATATTCGCCGGCTAATGCAGCTGGCCAATAAAATCAATAAAATCAACGATACTATGTAGGGTGAGTCCTTCTAAAAGCACAAAACCTTCTTCATCAAGTTCTTCCAACACGCTCCACCGATCCACTTCAGATAGGCATGTAACCGTTGCATGTTGAGTTGGATAATTTTCAGGGACCTTGAGTCGAAATTGATACCTACCGACACGGAAATCGAAGGTGCTTAGGTCTAGAGGGATGGCCAATAAAATCAAGATATTCCTCATACTCGGGAGTGTCCGGAAATGTTGGTGCTTCAATCATCTCAAGATGTTTAGCTTGATCGCATATTGCAGGAAAATGCGAACGATCGCCGTACTAAACATTAATCCAAATTGTATAAAAAAAAATTGTTGCAAAAAGATATATATTTTAAGTTTTCTATGCAATTTTTAGTTATTAGTAACGATGAATAATATATTTCAAAAAAATAATTGAATACTATTAGTTTAGAATTATGGAAAATTGTTAATCACAAAAATGATTTTTTTTTATTTTTAAACATCTATTGATTCATTGATTTGAAATTTCATACAAGAATTGATACATGAATACATCACTATTAAGCACATCAAAATACACATTCGCAAATACAAAACCGATCGTAAATGAATATCCATGATGCTTTCGATACCGAAACTTTACTCGCCGACAAATTATTAAATCTACTTTTTTCCCTCTAGAGAGTCAAGTCCAAACTGATGGAATCGATATTTTTAGCTATCTTCTCATGGCAGCAACTCCATAGTTATCTAATACTCCGTATTATTAATGATACTGAATATGTTCTCTTGCATTGATTCATGAATTCTCCATGAATTTGCTATGCATGGATTCCGCATTCGCCGATAGATATTCCATAGAATTGAATTCTTAGGACTTATTCAATCCTTTCTATAGACGGCCATTTCTTTTGGTTGGGCATTTCATCTCTTACCTTCTGGACTTTATTTTACTTCTAATAAAAAAGTCGGCCCATTGGCCCATTAATGAAAGAACCATCTGATTTAACAATTTAGTGGTTTTCGCTTAAACCCTAGTCTTGTCCATTTCTCAGACTCTGACCTCACTGACCTTCAATGGCGAAAACCCTAGCTCGCTCCACCGCGTCACGCATCACGAAGCGCTTCTTCTCCACCTCCGGAGCTACCACTCCTTCACCTTCTTACCTCTTCTCCCGTCGATCAACCCCAGCGATCTCCCATGCCGTCGGATTCATCTCTTCCTTGACTCGTTTCACAACGGTTCGAACTCGAATGGACAGGTCCGGTGGATCGTACTCGCCGCTCAAATCCGGTTCGAATTTCAGCGATCGACCTCCCACTGAGATGGCGCCTCTGTTTCCTGGCTGCGATTATCAGCATTGGCTGATTGTAATGGACAAACCTGGAGGCGAAAACGCTACAAAGCAGCAAATGATTAGTTGCTATGTTCAAACCCTAGCCAAAATTCTCGGCAGGTTAGTTAGATTTTGATTTCATTTTGAATCGTTATAGCAAATTCAAATTCCTGTAAGGAACAAGTTAATGAAGAAGAAGCATTTGATTAGTTGTAGACTTATAGTAATGATCATCTCTTGTTGTTGTTGTTAATCAGTGAGGAAGAAGCTAAGAAGAAGATATATAATGTATCGTGTGAAAGGTATTTTGGATTTGGTTGTGAGATTGATGAGGAGACATCAAACAAACTCGAAGGTAATGTATCTGCAGCACATTTAGCAACAGGATTGCGCGTTTTTGTGTTTAGGAATACGATCGGTGTAATGAATGGTTGATTCTTGTGTGTTTATAGGACTTCCTGGTGTTCTCTTCGTTTTACCAGACTCTTACGTTGATCAAGAATACAAAGATTACGGAGGTGAGTTAAAATGTTAACTCTGTTGTTAATGTTTGCTTAAACATAAGCTATGTTTCGGACTTCTCTGTTTGTTCTTTCCTGTGTCATAATAATCCATCAAGGCTAAGCTTAGAACTAGGATTCTCAGTTTTCTGCTCTCGATTTAACCATCAAAATCTGGTTTTGTTAATGTTTAATGTACTCAATTAGACATCACAATCTTGTTTTGTGCCACCTTTGTGTGTTTCATGAGTTGTTTACTTGTTAACATATAGAGAAGCCAAGAAATTTTGGTTCCATCCTTAAATGTCATCCTCGACAGCTTGATTCAGTTTTATCTTGTTTGATAGATGAAGCTTGAGTGTTAAATCTTAAACTATTGACTCTGTTTGAATATAACGTGGAGGTAGGTTTCAGTTTTGGTAAATTAATTTCTTCCTCTACGTATTGCAGCTGAGCTATTTGAAAATGGAGAAATAGTCCAACGTCCTCCAGAGAGACAGAGAAGGATCACGGAGCTAACGACCCAGAGAAGCTCTGATAAACCAAAGTACCACGACAGGACCAGATATGTCCGAAGGAGAGAGAACATGCGTTGAATCAGAATCTGATATCAGACGAATGAAGTTGTTTGTCCAATGTTTGTGTCTGCGACAGAGCAACTCGTTATCTAATGGCTTTGTGTATGGCTTTGTAGCTTTGTTTTATCAGAAACTTGGATTGGAACTGTTATTTGCATATACATAATTTGGCCTTTGAACGATGTCGTTTTAAACTATAAGAATAAATATTTAACTAAATTAACCCTTGCTTCTTATATCCAAATTATTGAATTTTAATAATGAGTTGGTGTCAAATTCCATTTCGCAAGTTTATAATCAAAAACCATTTAATTGTCTAATTAGGATGATGAAAAACATAATTTTCTTTAAAAAAATAGAAAATCTAGATTTTGTGAGTTCTTGCAAATCTCTAAATAAAATTTAAAAATCTACTCTTTTTTAGTTTGTGAAAATATTCCAGTGATTTTTTTTCTTTTCATTTTTATATATTTTCTATTTTCTTTTTATTTTCAAAAGCTAAAACCTAAAATTTAGAAACTATATAAAAACCGGTTATTTTACTAAACCGGGCTGGAAAGTTAAAACCGGTCACTTAACCGGCTTCGTTATCTACCGGTCCTTGCCTATAAATAGAATAACTCTCCTCCACTCAACAAACTCTTTTTAGGTCACGCCGTACGGCCTTTACAGAGTTACTCACGAAACAGAGTTTTGGATCCGATTCCAATCATCAGCTTAAGCAAGAATCGATCCATTGCGATCACGATCTGCGTCAACGACAAAAGGTGAATCATGTATAATCCTTTAATTTTGTTGATTCTGATCAGCTTTTTTGATTGTAGTAGTATGTTTTGATCTGTATCTGCAGGCGTAAATCATGAGAATTTAATCTAAGCTCTCTACCTGAAGATGGAGATCGATCTCATGTTATCCAGATCCGTTTATGCTGATTATTGTTTTCATTTGATCTGTTGATTGGGAAGATGTTGAAGATTGTTTATGAGAGTATTATAAGTCACTACGTTTGGTAAGCAAGTGTTTTGTTTCCCCAAACGAAGTGACTTATAATGATCTCATGAATGGATTTTGCAACTCTTCTGTTGGATAGTTTCTTGTGGTGGTCTTCTTGATATTAGGGTCTAGAGATTTTTACTGATATTGGCTTTAGTATACTATCATATTTTGTCTAATGTGGAATGCTTTTTGTGTTTTTGTAACTCAAGAGATTCTCAGCCATCAGCCTGAAGTGAAGGGAACAGAAAAATAAATCCCATGCATCTTCCACCTTACCGGTCTTGAACATGGAAGGCTAGTAAAATGGAAGATGCTTGGGATTTATTTTGTAGTCTCCTCTTCTATAGATTGTTGCCTAGTGATGACAGTGTTTTGGATGGGTTCTTGACTTTAGTATACTAATATCGTTTTGTCTAATGTATTTCTCAGCCTTATGGTCTCCAATTCTTCTCGGTTCAGCCAGAAGTGAAGGGAGACGTAAAAAATAAATCCCATGCATCTTCCACCTTACCGGTCTTGAAAAACGAAGCCTAGTAAAATGGAAGATGCTTGGGATTTATTTTGTAGTCTCCTCTATTATAGAATGTTGCCTAATGTTACAACAGAGATGACAGTCTTTTGGATGAATTGGATGGGTTCTTGACTTTAGTATACTAACATCTTTTTTCTAATCTGCATGTTTTTTGTGTTTTCTAACCTCAGAAATTTCTCAGCCTTATGGTCTTCAGTTTTTTCGGTTCAGCCAGGGAGATTTAAAAAATAAATCCCATGCATCTTCCACCTTACCGGCCTTGAACATGGAAGGCTAGTAAAATGGAAGATGCTTGGGATTTATTTTGTAGTCGCCTCTTCTAAAGAGTGCCTAATGTTACAACATAGACGACAGTCTTTTGGAGGAGTGGGATGTGCTGTTTAGAAACATGAAAGATTGACTTCTACCAACTCGACTATTCACTATCCATTTGTATGCTAAAAACATTATTTCTTGTTAAAAAAATGGTTACTGTTTTCATTTAGGAAGAAAGAAGAACATGGTTCTTAAGTGAGTCTGTATTCCCACTTCATGTATCAATGGAACAATGTTGCTTTTCACTGCATATTGATGTTGTAAGAGACCAAGTGACTAACAAAAGTCTGTTTAGATGACTGTCTTCAAACATGTCAAGACATGAGTGAGACCCTATCATCTTGTTGCTCAGTTTGAAATTTTGTATGTTCTTTAACAATTTTCTGATAAGCCAAACAAAACTATAGAGTACTAAAGAATCATCATCATTCAAACCGAAGCTTCATACATCTCTCTGAACCATTCTTGTTCTAACAAGCTCCTTTCTTGCTCTATAGTCATTCCACCTCTTTGGACTAGACTTAGAGAAGACCACTTAGTCATACTTATTTTTACTTAAAGTGTTATAATTCTCTACTTTGTGTAAATCAAGGTTACTTTCCAAATGAAGTGACTTATGATACTCTGTTTAATTAATGACTCAACTACTTTTGTCAGCGCTTTTTTCAAAACTTTAACAAAAATTTGGTAATAGTTATGTTTCTCTGAATCTCGAGGTAGATAGATTTTGAGATGAAACAGGGTATTGGTCCATACCTTATGGAAACAGCAGACATGCATGCAATCACAAACTTGCATTTCTTAAGTTTCTTCTCAACTCTTCACCATGCATCTCTATCATCATACCTCTATAAAAAACGTCTCCATCTACTAGAACAGAGAAGAATCCTCCACATCTTTTGGCCAAGAATGGAACACATCTACCAATTCCAACATTGGCTCTTCTTCATAGTTCTTGGAGTGTTGCTGTCTCTTTCTCTGTGTAAGTTCTTGTCTATAATTTCCTTCTCTCTCTCTCTCTCTTTTTCTTCTTCTTATACCATACGCCAATTCCATATTTGAATATTTTGTCGATGTTGTAGCTGTGAAGGCCAATGAATTCGAAGGTTCTAATGATAGAAGAGGCATAAACCTCAATGCTAGAAACCGCACCGCCTTTTCAAGAAAGCTTCTGCTCGCTACTGGTAACTCATAGACACTGTTTGGCTTCACATATCCATTATGATCCATCTCTGTTTTCATGTTTTAGGAACCCTTAAGACACATTTTCAGACATATCCACTAACTCATAGACCCATTTTCAGACATTGGTGATGGGACTAACAGGATCGGACAAGATTGCTCAAAAGATGATATAGTTGTCTTTCAAGGCTCAACAAATCCACTTCCAAGTGGAGTTCCTGCATATACAGTTGAGATCTTCAACGCCTGTGTCTCCGGTTGCAATATCGCAGAGATCCACGTCAGTTGTGGCTGGTTTAGCTCGGTTAGACTGGTTAACCCTAGAGTTTTCAGGCGACTTTACTATGATGATTGTCTAGTTAACGATGGTCAACCTCTTGGTCCTGGACAGTCACTCTCCTTTCAATATGCTAATAGCTTCTCTTACCCTCTCTCTGTTTCTTCAGTCTCTTGCTTCTGATTTTAGATTAAATACCAAATTTGGTAGTTTCCACAAAGTTTTTGTATGCAAGACTTAGCAAAATGAGAAAATTGTTGGAATTGTGCTTTAATGTTAAACCAAGATGGCTTAATTTTTTTCTGGTTTTGTTTACAAACCGGTCTAATAACAAATATATGAAGAGAGAAGAATCAGATTTATGTATCAGTGGAACTATGTTGCTAATGATATAGACGACTAAATTTAGTGATAAGCCAAACAAAACTTCATAGTACAAGAGAGTACTGATCTTGATGCCATCATCACCATCAAAAGGATGAGAAAAAACTTGGGAAATGGTGATAGCGATAGCGAACATGTGACCAAGAGTAAGAGAACTAGGAACGTCATAGATCCATAGCCTCTACACATGTTTGCAATTGCATATGAGGTTCCTAATATTAAGGCCCCATTAAAAACGAACCGAGTATATATGTATTATCTTGTAGAGAAGAAAAAAAATATTAGAAGATCTGTACTAACAAGGAGGAAAGTAATGTTGATAAATTTGTTGTATCTTATTATATAAAGTTGGGTTTTCGAAGTTAGTAACTCAAAAGATCTTGATCGCGACACGTGT
>OVBW01001091.1:0-16792 GCA_900406355.1 Erysimum pusillum | reverse complement strand
CTTGTTTTTGTATCTGCAGAATTCTTAATTTCTCACATTTGGATTGAAATTTTAAAAAATAATATTATTTTGAATATCTAAGAAAATCTGAGAAATAGATTTATTTACCTGTCCATGACAAAGAATTGACCCTTAACTGTTCCTCTTTGGTGATGAAGAGGGTAATCTGCTGACTTCACGAAATCATAAGGCCAGCTTTTGACCTCAGAAACCATCTATATACACAATTGTTTAAACATTTTAATTATACATAGACAATAATAATGACGATATAAAATAGAATGAAATACTAGTGTATGGTAACGTCGATACCTGTCGTTTAGCATCGGTCCAGAGAAGATTACGAGAAGTGCCAGAGTTGAGATAAACAAAAACAGGACCAAACACCTTCTTCCATGGCTCCTTGCTTTTATAAGTTGTGTTCATATCTTTTCCCACGTAGTGCACACTTGTAAACATCTAAAAAACCCAATATTCTTAAAATCGAATAATTAAGTGGCTAATGGGCTAACATTTTTTTTTTTTTTTTTGAACGAGGATGTATATGTGTACTCACTGAAAGAATTGTGGGTCCCACATGAGAAGTGAGATCTTGTTTGATGGGCCCACATACACGGAACTCATCGCTGGGAGTAATCATCCAGAAGCCGACACGCTGGTCCGACGATATCCAGCCATGTACTTTGTTGTCTTTGCCTTCCATTGAGTACATATACTTGTCGTCTACCTGCCTCACACAATCTTACCCTTTTTGGTATCGCTTCTCTTGGAGTAAAATATTCAATCAAGGTTCGTATACAGTTTTTATATAATAGTACATTACATATGAATAAAGTGAACGGTCTCATACCTCCCCTTTAAGTAAATGATTTTGTGGATTTATCAAATGAACAGCTTCTTTGTAAGCCAGAGGACTAGCTCGACCATTGGTGATATCTCGATCTGTTCCAAAAGGCATAATTTTCTGCCGATCATCCGATATAGCCATGTAGTCGAATCTGAAACATCAAAGAACGAATTTATTTCTCAATCACAACAATTTTAGCTTTAAAACATTAATTAAAATATAATAAAACACAATGGTTACTTTGTTGTGTTAAGCTTGAAGACGATTCTGGTTTGGTCCATGTCCACGTCTGGCCAACCTTTTAACCTCTCTAACACAGCGTACATGTATACTCCGGACACATTTCTTCGAACAATATATCTTTAAAAGAGAACTATTCTCGATTATTATTTATCTATATGATTTAGCTTCTCAAATAGAAAAAAAAAAACAAGTTATTGCAAATTGACCTACCGTTTGTCTACGTTTAATGGGGCTACCGAGCCCCGTTGAGAGATATTCCACGTTCTCGAAAAAGAAATTTCGACATGCTCACTTGTTTGATTTACTATATCAAATTTTGTTCCTACTAAACTGGATGCTCATAATATTAATAATAAAATATATATATGTAATAGGTATGGTTATGAAAAAGACATTTTAACAAAAAGATACGAAAAGAAATTTGAAAACTCACAAATCAGTTAGTGGTTTTTGTCCTGGTTCGTACCATACGACATCCCAATACCTGTATATAATGATGATTATATATCAGACGACAAAACAATGTTTTTAATACCTTTTTCAACAGCTAAATAAATTGAGATATTTAAATGTATCGAACCCGCAGTTTTTAATTTGCTCGTTCAACACATTATTGAAGCCATTGTACTTGATTCCAATAACTAAGCCAGCTGGACTCGAGAAGGTAACTTGGATGATACCGTTATCAACGACCACCTTAAACACCAAAACATAAACTTCAAATCTCATACTTACATAACAATATTTTGTACAAAATATTCTAACATATCAAAAGAATAAATCTTTAGCATAGTTAAACCAAAGCTTCAGTCGTACTTGATCATGACCAACTCTCTTAAGCGTAACCGGGGGAGATGAGAGTTTTTGTCCTAGTTTTGCGATGTTTAAATTGTTTCTGCAATAAACAGAATTACAATTAAATAAAATAAAAAATTTGACTTGAATATGCATGTGTAGATTCATTTGTGGATTATATATCAAAAGGGAAAGAAATCTAAGAATTTTAATATTTGACTTTTGAAAATAAAAACAAAATAAAACAAGATAGAAACATTGGACCAATTCCAAAAACACAAATACTACGAAACAAAAAGAAAAACACAACTTTTGTCCCTCGTGAGAATCTAATTGAGTTTCAGTAATCTAATATATAGAACTTCTCTAGAACTCGATTAAGTGAAAAGACACAGAAGTTAAGAGAGCATACGGTGGCGTTGTGGAATGAACACCTTGAAGAAGGAAAATCAGAACGAAAACCTGAGTCATGACCCGACCCACCTTCATTCCCGAAGATCCGTTTTCCATCTCCTTCGCCAATTCACTAAATCTCCGACAAAGAAAACAGAAGAAGATGAGACAATATATTCAACACCGAAAAAAAAGGAAGACGAGACAATATATTTTTACTCCAAAATGATATTTTAGACATATGGTCAACCAGTCAACCTTTTGTATAAATTTGTAACCAGCGAAGTTAGTCTGTATGGGATACTGTCTAAACTCTTTAAACATGTAATATAACTACAAATAACTAATATATATGTAAACACTTGCATTGACTTAGAAAATTTAACCATCTTTCTTCTCGTTGTTGGATTCATTTGGAGCTTTGATTTCTCGGAGAAGCAGAAGAGCTCTCTCCAGTGAAGAAACTTATATCTCTTGTAAAATATTTTTATTGACCTTTTCGATTTACCATTTTATTCATCTAGATATTGTAATCTTTACTTAACCAAAAAGGAGATCACAGATCTCTTATAACTCAAATCCAAAGGCGGGGGAGATGTATTGGAAAACATTTTTATTTGTATATTGTTCAAATTAGAAAAAAATCCGACAGTAAAAGCTCTTGAATACCTTTCATAGTTTTGATTGGAAAACATTTTTATTTATAGTGTTCAAATTAGAAAAAAATCGACAGTAAAAGCTCTTGAAACATTGCTTAGTGTTAGGTTCAGATTAATCTTCATTTAATAGATTTCATATATACAATATTACCATTTTTGGAAAGTGTTTAAATTCAAATAGTAGTATTATATTTTAATCTATGTGTATATATATTTAAAATGGATGAAATTCATGTAAGTTTAAGATAAGAGGTTCCTTATTCTAGTTTTTATATGCTTTCATTTTTATTTCTCACGCATAAGATTATTTTTTCTGACATGACATTTTACCAGAGCCAGTCTTAAAGCACCTAAACTTGGAAATTTGTAGTGTCCCTACTCTTAGTAAAATCATAGAGAACATTATCTCGATCAAGGGACTATAGTTTATAGTATTGGTTTAAGCCTCATTATAAAATCTTGTTTAATGGGCTTCTGGGGCTCTAGGCCACATATAAGACTAATAAGGAAGTTCTTACAAATTGCCCGCTAGCCCATAGAGAGTATGTAAGTAATAGTGTATGTAAGTAATAACTTTAGAAGATGGTATATTGATATTCCATAATTAAACCAACATACTGCATGTTGACAATAAAAAATTGCTGGACCCGAATGTTTAGCTATTCCTCATTTTCATATATTCGAAATCCCAACATCCTAAATAAAATAGAAGAGCAAATTTGTAGAAACAAATTAAAATAAGGATATATATATATATAAGTTTATAAACTTAAAAAATAGATTGTTAGAAAATTAAATCCAGGAATAAAAGAAATACTAATTTTTCATATATGATTTTTGTTTTAACTTTTCTGTTCAGAAATTTAAATATATATCATATATCATAATATATATTATAGATGTATAATATGTATTGAATTTAATAATATATATAATCAAACTGGATTACATGATCTTGCTTAAATTAAAAATAAACTTGGGCACTCTGAGTAAAATTAATTTCCAAATCCTTTTTGAGCTATGCTCAATTATGCGACACACTATCGCTTTAAATCATGCCCTCATATTTCCCCGATTACTTTAAGAACTATGTAAGGAATCATTACTTAAATATGGAATTTTAATATCTAGTGAGCTATGATGACATTTTCAACTAGTGTTACCGTTGATCTCGACTGCTTTGTTTATTAAATTGCACATGATTAACTATGGTATATTCTAAAGTTTTGATACCAATTAGGCAATTACTAATTTAATTACGATGGTTTAGTGTGTCTGACTTTTGGTCCGAGTCCCGTCTAATTCTTTGGTTTTAATATTTCCTAGTGTGTGTATACGTCTGGTATAGGGATTCTTTATTCTAATAAAACTATATTTGATCCAAATTCATTTTTTTAAGTTTTGTAAAATATAGTACTTTACTTCGATTATTTTTCTTTTCTTTTCTGAATTGCCAAATATTAGGTGCATAAAAGCAAATCCAGTTAATTAAAATTAAAATTTAATCAGTTATAAATCTGATATAAATCAAATTTTGGATTGGTTAGGGAACCAGAGTACTAGACTTTGAATATATTATTGGATTTTTTATAGCAAATAGAAAAAAAAAGTACTATAACTTAACTGATTCAAATAACTTGCTCTCGTTTTTTTTTTTTAAAGTATTTTTTGATAACAATTTTAACAGAAATACCTATGAGTTGAGATAAATATTCAATTCATGCATTCGAACAAAATTTGCGGGTACTATTCCTCATGTGTTTGTTGTGGTATGCAAAAAAATTAACTAGCTTACGATATTTTTTTGATATATTTTTTAAAATGTTCATAGGTCTTTGAAACTTGTGAAAATTGTTATTTATAACATATATTTTTTCCACATGTCTTCAAAATATAACCATAAAACTTTGGGTGGTATATTTATATCCAAACAAAAAATTTGAACTTTAGTAAAAATTTTGCTTCTTCATTTTCAGTGACCATTTACTCTAATTAACATTTTAGACGCGCAAGGTTACTTACAAATACCCAACATCTTTTTTGTATTTCTTGTTTTTTTGTTTTAGTTAATCTTACATTATCTCGCATATGTGTCGACCCTTTCTCATAAGTATGTTTGTCTAAAAACTGTAGAAAGCTAGTTTCTTATAACTCCGATAAAAGGAAACTTAACTTTAGCAATGTATAAAACCAATACACCATAATTCGTCTTTATTATTTGTGGAGTAGTTTTCTTTGATATATAGTATATAAAAATTTGAATTCATTAGGTTACTATAGTACTATCAGAAAAAGTAAAAATGAAATAATGGCCAACAACTTTGGAACATTTAGTAAAATTTCCACAGGTGTGCAAGTTCCAAGGCCATTTTTTAAAACTCGACCTTTTCAATTACAGAATTACTAACTATAATAATTATTTTCGGAAATCTGAAAAGAGGATAAAATTAAAAACTTTATGGACCCAAAGATCATGTAAGATTAAATTTTAAAACATCAAAAGGGACAACACCTTATCTCCATTTCTTGGTCTGATCAATAATCTAAATAAGGATTATTATCATTCACAGTTTCACGCTACCACTTTGAGTACCCTCTCACGTGAATTTCATAGCATCAATGAGAAAGAAAAGAACTGTATTTTATATAACCAGTAATAATTATGGACTTTCAACAAATCAATTGGCAATGAAGAGAGTGGTTTATGCATCTTTATATTATAGTACTATACAGATCTTTTAAAATTTTGATACGAGATATATTCTAACACATTTCCCTCTTAAGACTAAAGTTTATACGAAAATATTGGTTCAGTGGTCTTAAGAAAACCAAAATAAACAAAGAGTGATAATTATAGGCACTTTAATTTTTGGACTTCAAAAATCTGGAAAAAAAAATAATCTGGAAAACTTAAACTTGAAACGTAAAAGAGAACTTATTAAAAACCTTCGAACTAAAGATAATAATGATTATTATTGTGAAAATCGAAATGATTCGCTGATGATTGACACCTGGCGTGAATGTGACTAAATCTTTTATCTTAAGACGATGATAATTGGGGATTTGGTCACTTGGAAGCACTTTAAGATTCTTTGTTAATAGAAAAACAGCAAAATCTGAAGTTGAAATTTGAGATTCGAGATGTGATTGGTTCAAAGCAGTCCAGCCCACGTGGTTCTTATGTATCTTTATTACCATGTTCATGTTATCCATCTGGGCCCCACCTAAATCTCAGATCAACGGTATAAAATTGATTTTGGTTAGGGTTCGAGTTTGTTCTTGTTCGGTTTAAATGAAATTTTTTTACATTTAAACCAAATTCAGTTTGGCTTGGTTTCATTTTTATTTGATCATTAAACCTGTTTACTGCCCGAAGGGATGGTGCCTAGTTTTACTAAAAAGAGGGTTTTTTTTTTCTTTGTCAATACTAAAAAGAGGTTGTTTTTTGTGTTTTTATTTTCTTTCTAAAATAATATTTTTTCTTTCTAAAATAATATATTTAAAATTGTGGCCCAAATGTTGACAAAAAAAATATATTTAAAATTGATTTTGGATATTAAAAATGATGAACCGAAAATATTTAAATTTCCCATGATTTATTGGAAAAGATAACATATACATATATGATATATATATAGTAATATAGATTACGACCAAAAATATATAAATTATACATATATCATCTTTCTTTTTTTTTCCACAAATATATCGTCTTGCTATGTGAGATATAATTTTAGTTTTTTAAAATAAAAGTAAACTTTGCATATTGCATATATTGATATTAAATAAGCTTAAATTGTACAACCATGATATTACTAATTGAAACTATTACTATTTATTTTCAGAGTTAGATATTTATGATTTTAATATCTAATTTTGAATTCTCTACAATCATATTTATAGTTTAATAAAATCGAAAAGTGAAATTAAATAAAACACAAAATAATTAAAAAAAAGGATCAGGTGTACGGATTCTGCGGTGGAGCGTGCGAAGGCATCCATCAATTGGTGTTCCCAGGAGCTGTTTTTGCTTCTCCCACGTGTGCCTGTCATAAATGCATTATATTTGCATTTAAAATTAAGTAAACTTTATATATACACAAGATTAATCATTCTACTACAATTTGATTTTCAAAAATGAGGGTCTTAGAATTTATGTATCGTCAGGGACCTGAGGCAAAACATATTTTCTTACGTAGTAAGTATGATCTTGATTATGTTTTAAACTTAATTTTTTTTTTTTTTTTTTTTAAGTTTTGTTATTAATAGTTTCTTGAATATTTGGGCTTGGTATCAGCTATATTATACTAGTATATTATAATGTATATTCATTGAATACATACATATACCGTATGTGTTGCTTTGATTACAAATCAAGCCATTGAACTAACAGACGTTAGATTTTTGATATTAAATTTCTTGCCATATTTGGAAACTTACGACAGAACAATTAATATGGTGAATCTCCGCAACTCCAAGTTCCTGTCTGACACGTGTACTTGATATCGTTTTATAAGTTGGTTTGACACAAAATAACTTATTCATTGTATTTTCACAGAAAGCTATATGGACTATTTGTACTATGTATTTTGTTCAATCCCTTCTCTTACTTTTTTGGGCAAATATCTTTTGTACAGATCCATTTAATATATTAATTCTTTTTTTCATATGACCATAATTAAGGTCCATAATATTTTAAAGTTTTTAATAGTACCTATAAAAAGTAATTAAATTAAAAAAGCAGCATATAAAGCAAGAGGTTTTTGTCAGAGAAACACAGTTCTGTGATGCGCCCATTCACTATTTCCACATGACATCTGAAAAAAGACTAAGGATGTATTAAATTATATATAAATATGTACGGACATGTTAAAAAAGGAAATATTATTGATAATGGAAATTTACCTAACTCACACTATACGTTTAATATCATTTCACTCCTTTTTATCCAAACAATTCCATTAAGTTTCCACTATCTCCCACAATAAACTATAAAAAAGAATCTGTGATTAAAGTTATATATATATATATACACACATTTAAGCTATATCTATATATTTTCTTAACCTAGGAACTTTATAAGAACTTCTTTCTATTTCGTTGGTTTAATAAAATTACACACAAATACTATTTTTGGACTATAAACTTAGTACTTTTCTATGTATTAAATCTATCAAAAAAATGTCTCAAATTAAGAGGTGAGTATGTATATATGTGTGTGTGCATATGCATATATATCCTTAGTTTATTCCTCGAATAGATTGTTGACTCTTGGCTCAACCTTCCTCTCTCTCTATTTCTACCTTTCTCTTTCTCCTTATTCGTTCCTCTTCGTCTTCGTTTCCCTTTTGGTCTTTGTAAGATCTACAAAAAAAAAACCCTAAAAAGGAGAAGAACTAGAGGATAATCAAATAGAGGATAAAATTGATGGGAAGAGGGAAGATTGTGATCCAAAGGATCGATGATTCGACCAGTAGACAAGTCACTTTCTCCAAACGAAGAAAGGGTCTTATCAAGAAAGCCAAAGAGCTAGCTATTCTCTGCGACGCAGAGGTCGGTCTCATCATCTTCTCTAGCACCGGCAAACTCTATGATTTTGCCAGCTCCAGGTTCCTCTTTTTACAATTATTCAATCTAAAATCTTTACATCTTCTTGATTTTGTGGATACATATGGCCGTGTGTGTATACGGTACTTATATAATTTTATGCTACGGGTTTTCTTAGAAGAGTGGGGGATATATATCATTGAGATGTATCAAGCTGTGTGATCTATTGCAGTGGAAATTTTTTCGCATCTTGCGGTCGGTAGAACATGTTACATTTTGCTGTATGTACAATAGGATGCGTATGTATAGCCGACAAACTATTTTTATATATATAACGAATTAAAAGATTGAAAATGAGGGTAAAATTTCTAAGAAGAATGATGCTTTTGAAGATGAAAAGATTAATTTGTAGTAGTTTCTTTGCTTAATATGCGAGTGATTGTGTGTACGCATCCCCATGTTTGAAGTAATTTCGCAACATATGTTTTTATGTGTATCTAGACGTATATATTTATGGACATTGACTTATAGCTAAGGCACATTGTTTGCCTTTTCCAAATTTAGAAATGTTTGAGAAGTAGATGAGATAACAAGTGCCTGCTCAAACAACAGTATTGGAAAGCTAAAAGAGATTTGTCAGGAGACCACAAGATTGAATGATTGGTGTGAATTGGGACTTATAATCTCTCAAAACCAATAAACTCGAACATGATTTAATCTAATATGATGATAATTTGTTATACATAAGCATATTCTTATATTTTGTGGATGATAGTATATATTATGACAGAACGATCAGATGACTCTGTATATTTAACGGTATATTTGCAGAATCGTTATTTTTATTTTTTATCTGAATAAGTTACTTACGGTTAAAAATTTTGTTAACAAAATAAGTATATAGACAAAATACTAATATACAATTATGTATATTCATGAATATATGTGGTCATCATAATTATATAGATAATAAAATATATATAAATAATTAAATTTTGAAGTTTATATTAATTTAAAGTTTGAAATCATATATAATATTGATACATTTTTTATCAGTTCAAACAACTAAATAAAAGAGTACTATAACGAGAAACAAAAATTTGATCATTTCCTTGGTTATATAGTAAAGAGCACCTCTTATGTGAGGTATATATTTTTCACTTGTCTCAACCTTCGGAAGTATTATCAATATACTTCATGTCTATCTTTTGATACAATTTGTTTCATGTATCATACTTCATGAAACACTTTATGATGATACTTAATTAGCAAAGTCGAGTTTACATTCTGAAAACTAACTGACACCATGATACCCATGTTATTACTTGGATCCAGTATAAAAAGTGTGACATGTTAATGCATTACATTTATGACCGATCAAGCTTATTATTAACTTTGCTTTTTTCTTTCTAGTTCGTAGAACTGGAATACTCAAAAGTTACGTTCTTGCTTATATCCACTCCCAAAGCATTTAAGCATTTTTTTGTTTGTTTATTAATGAAATAGCTAATATCTATTTTGTTTTCCATACATATATATAGTACTAATTAGTTGATACAAGTGTGTGTCTAACAAAATCATACTGCGTGCAACTTTATATGATATCTGGACTGTATGTACCTGTACATATACAAAGATCTGTAAATATGTTGCCACTATACAAAGCTTGAGAGGTCTATATATATAGCACACAATAAGGATGATATTGAACAAAACTTTCAGCTTACAAGTTTTTCCTTTATATATATATGAATGCTTTTTCATTGGAGGAGTGTAAGATTTCACAGTCAACTTTATGGACCATAGTTTTTCCTTTCTTAATTATATGTTCTTCACTGTGCAGTATACGATATGAAATGAGTGAAATATATAATATGAGCAAGTTACTAATATGAAATCTTTTGAACAGCATGAAGTCGGTTATTGATAGATACAACAAGAGCAAGATCGAGCAACAACAACTATTGAACCCCGCATCAGAAGTCAAGGTACATAAATATATAGACAAACATGATAATATGTGATTTCAATGAGGTTTTAGAATCGTGTATTGAAATGAGATTTTGGTTTACTGAGTTTAAAGTATAATGAGTTATTTGTATTGGGTTTTATAGTTTTGGCAGAGAGAAGCTGCGGTTCTAAGGCAAGAATTGCATGCTTTGCAAGAAAACCATCGGTATCACCTTGAACTTTTATAACATATGTCATATTAAGAATTAGTCTTTGATCAAAATATCGATGGAAAGACATGTACAAAGAAATGAAGAAACCTGAACTTATAGATTGGTATTACATGTTTTCTATGAACCAGGCAAATGATGGGTGAACAACTAAATGGTTTAAGCGTTAGCGATCTAAACAGTCTTGAGAATCAACTTGAGATGAGTTTGCGTGGAATTCGTATGAAAAAGGTATATATAGATACATATACTCTTTGCCTTGTATTATATATTTGCTTTTGAGTGTAGTACTCAAATGATTTGACCATAGAGCACATTTCAATAGAATCGATTGCTTTTCCGGATTCACAGGAACATATGTTGACCCATGAAATCCAAGAACTAAGCCAAAAGGTCAATATGAGATATGTACATATATATAGACAATATATTTCTTACGCATATAGTATGTAAATTCCACAAACAGCATAACTTACAATTCTTATTTTGAGATCTTTGTTGGTCATGGTGCAGAGGAACCTCATTCATCAGGAAAACCTCGAATTATCTAGAAAAGTACAACGGATTCATCAAGAAAATGTGGAGCTCTACAAGAAGGTACGTAGCAAAAATTTACACAAACTACATTAGCTTGGAATAATTAATTAGGAGCTTTGAAGTGATGATGGCTTCGACTTTAAATGAGTCTTGCAGGCTTATACGGGAAGCACAAACGGGTTCATACACCGTGACCGTGAACAAGCTGTCACGGATGACGAGTCACACACTCAGATTCGGCTGCAACTAAGCCAACCTGAGCATTCCGATTATGAGACCCCACCAAGAGCAAACGAATAACAGCAAGGTAGAATTTCTAATTTGATCTTGATGATGAACCCTTTAAGGCATTTATATACGTATTAGGTAACTCGTGTAAAAAAATTCACAGATTGAAGTTGGAAGATACCATGATGTTGGTGAACAATCCAAACGCTTGGTTTAAATAAGGGTCTTGAAATGGAAACCCAATAAACCAAGACATGATAAGCAGCGGGAATGGTTCTTCTGACATCAATCATGTTTTTTCTTTCTCTTGTGCTTTTCAATTTGAAATATATATATAATTAAAGCATATATATAATTAAAATCCGGTGTTGTTATTATACTCATCTTGAGTATTATATTGTCTTTTTGTTGATAATCATATAGAGATTCGCTAATTAACAGAGAAAAATTCATATGACTTATCCTCAAAACTCGCTCAACTCTCAAGTATCGCTCAAGTATCTTTTAATTTGTGATCAATATATAAGTTGTAAAAATATATCTCATCTCTTAAAAAAACGTTTTTCTCTCTCTCAAAAGGGCGAAAAAAGCGAAACCCTATCCTTTCAAGCCGCCGTTGCTGATCTCGGCGACGGCCTCCCTCTTTTCCGATGGGGAAGAATAAACGGCGCCTCTCGCCGAAGAATTCCCCCCCAGTCTCTAAAGAAGCTCTCAAATCTCGCCTAATTCCTCCATCTGCTACTCTCGCTGTTTCTGTTTCGAAAGAGGGTTCCCCCTCGGTTCCTCCGGTGAGCTCGTCGACTCCGGCGGCCTCTCCTCCCAAGACTGCGTTGACCAAGAGCTCCTCACCGGCTCGTGTCAGCCCAGACCCCCAATTCTCAGAACCTGGCTCTTCGACCCAGCTTCTTGGACCTGAATCTTCTTCCCCGATTGATTCAGCTCCCCCTGCTTCCATTCGCCAATGGGTTGATCTTATCAAGTGTCCCACTGTCCCAATGACTAAGAAAGGTACCCCTTTCCTTCTCGATTCGGGAGAACTTTGTGTTCAGATACCAAATGAGGTTATTACTCGTAATAGCAAACGCTGGGAGTCTTTCATCATTGGGCAATTCCATGGAAATCTTCCTTCTCCTGGTGCTCTTCACGCCATCTTCAATGGTATATGGAGCAACCGTCTCAGAGACATCACAGCTTCGAAGCTTGGCCCTCGTTCAGTGTTGATCAGAATCCCTAACCCTGAAACTCGCAAAAGAGTTTTGAGCCAAGGCATGTGGCACATTGAAGGCCAAACCATGTTTGTTGCAGCGTTTGAACCAGGCCTATCTCCGACAATGCCGGAATTAACCGCGGTTCCTGTATGGCTAGAATTTCGTGGTGTTCCTCCTCATATCTATACTACTGAGGGTTTTGAGCACGTCGCTGGTATGCTGGGACACCCTATGTTCTGTCACCCTTCTACTATCAACATGACAAGCATGGACGTTGGTAAAGTTCTTACCATCATTAACCCTCTCACCCCTCTCCCTGAAGCTGTTAATGTTCAGTTTCAGACTGGTGAAATTGTTAGAGTTGAAGTATCTTGTCCTTGGCTCCCTCCAATATGCTCTCACTGCCAACTTGTTGGCCATAGTCTCAGACGCTGCCCAACAGCTCCTATCACCTGCACGGCCTGTAACTCTACGGGTCACACTACTGAACTTTGTCCTAGAAGAAAGAAAACCAAACCTGCTGCGAAAGCAAAGCGATCTCGTAAAGCAAAGGAATCTCAGGTTGAGTCTCCTACTGTTACCAAGCAGAAGGGCTCTTCCCCAAAGAAATCTTCTAAGACAGTCTCTGACCAGTTACCCCCTCCTGCTAAGTCCTCTTCTAAGCGTGAGGGTAAACTTGTGATTGACATTGGGTTGGAATCTACTAAGGCTCCTCCTCCTCAGAAGTCATCTTCAAAGCCTGAATCCATCTCAAACCGTAAGAATGCTGCTGTGGCTTCTACTAGTAGGAGTAAGAGCAAGAAGAAGAGTCATCGTAAAGTAGTTACCTCAGAGGAGGAAGCTTCTGAGTCGGATGAGGATTCGTCTGCTGCTTCTTCTCAAGCCCCCTCAGACTCTTATGAATCCTCTTCTGAAGAATCGGTAGAATCTGAGGAAGAGGAGTCTCCTTTTGTCCCAGTGCTTTCTAAGAAACAGAAAAGGCAAGAAAAACTCTTCTTGGGGAAATCCCCCAAGACTAACTCTAAGCATTAATTATGATAGACACTTTTTGTTGGAATATTAGGGGTTTCAATCAATCTATTAAGCGTAGGAGCTTCAGGAAATGGCTAAGGCACTATAAGCCTTCTTTTGGTAGTATTATAGAGACTCGTGTCAGGCAACACAAGTCTCATAAGGTTATTAACTCCACCTTTCCGGGTTGGAATTTTGTTGGCAACTACGAGTTTGCGGAGCTTGGGCGTATCTGGGTTGTGTGGAATGATTCGGTCACCCTATCAGTTCACTCAAAGTCTGATCAGATGATTACATGTATTGTGAAATTGGCTAATTCCCCTTCTGAGTTTGCAGTCTCATTTGTGTATGCTGTCAACAGTAAGTATGGGAGAAGGCGTCTATGGGATGAGGTTCTGGTGCTTGCTAGTGACCCCATTATCTTCTCTAAACCTTGGATAGTCTTGGGAGACTTCAACCAGATTCTCAATCCCTCTGAAAGTTCTTGCGGTGGCACTAGAATCTCTAAGGGTATTTGCGAGTTCAGAGATTGTATTTCTTCTGTGGGTCTTTTTGACCTTTCATTTAGAGGCAACCTGTTTACTTGGTGGAATAACCAAGTAGAAAACCCTATTGCAAAGAAGCTTGACAGGATCTTGGTTAATGGAAACTGGCAGTTGGAATATCCTAATTCTTATGGTGATTTTGGGGATATGGATGTATCAGATCATAGGCCTGCTTGTGTAAGTTTTGGTACCACCAACAAGCCAAAGCAGCCCTTCAAGGTTTCTCATTTTCTGTTCCAGCATAATGAATTCCTTCCCAGAGTAGCAGTCCACTGGCAAGAATCATATTTCCAGGGTTCTGCAATGTTCAGATTTTCGCAAAAGCTAAGAACCCTGAAACCTATTATTAAGGAGCTCAACAGAGAACATTTCTCTGACTTGGAAGCTAGAGTGAAGGAAGCTCATTCCGCTCTTATTGACTGCCAAAACAGAGTCTTGCTAAACCCTTCACCCCATTTGGCTCGGCTTGAGAAGATAGCACATAAATCTTGGTCCACTCTTGCTCTGGCTGAAGAGAAGTTCCTATGTCAGAAATCGCGAGTCAAATGGATGGAGTGTGGGGACAGTAACACTGCTTTCTTCCACAGAATGGTGGCAGTTAGAAGGTCTATCAATCAAATCCATTACCTTCTTGATGCTAACGGTGTGAGAATTGACAAGTTTGAAGACATCCAATCTCACTGTGTGTCCTTCTTCCAAGGCCTTCTGGGCTCTTCTTCTGGGCCAGTGACTGCTGAGCAACGTGATCTTATCACCTCTTTTACTCCCTTCAAGTGTGATGAGGATACAAAGGCTGCTCTTATATCTCAGATATCTATTGAAGAAATCAAAAGGGAAGTGTTTGCCTTACCTAGGAATCGTGCTCCTGGTCCTGATGGTTATACAGGTGAATTTTTTAGGGCCTGTTGGGATGTTATTGGATCTGATCTGGTAAATGCTGTGAGGGAATTCTTCACCTCGGGCTGTATGCTAAATCAGTGGAATGCAACTGCTATTACTTTGGTCCCGAAGAAGGTTGGGGCAGTTAGTCTTGGTGATTTCAGACCCATCTCCTGTTGTAATGTGATATATAAGGTGGTTTCGAAAATCTTGGCAAGAAGACTTGAGGGCCTGCT
This sequence comes from Erysimum pusillum, assembly GCA_900406355.1. NCBI lineage: Eukaryota > Viridiplantae > Streptophyta > Magnoliopsida > Brassicales > Brassicaceae > Erysimum > Erysimum pusillum. The sequence continues at coordinate 1,484 of OVBW01001091.1, read as the reverse complement.
ACCAAAAATTATCTCTAACTCTCAATCCGCTTTTGTTAAAGGGAGATTGCTAGTTGAGAATGTTCTTCTAGCCACTGAAATGGTCCAAGGCTTTAACAGGGGAACCGTCTCTCCAAGAGCTCTTCTTAAAGTTGATCTTAGGAAAGCATTTGACTCAGTGAAATGGGATTTCATTGCTCAGATTCTTACTGCTGCTGAGTTCCCTCCTTTGTTTGTGAACTGGATAAGTCAATGTATGACCACCACCTCCTTTTCTATCAATGTCAACGGGTCTCTCTGTGGCTACTTCAAGGGTAAGCGAGGTCTCAGACAAGGTGATCCCTTATCTCCCCCTCTCTTTATTCTGGCTATGGAAGCTTTTGCTAACCTTCTTGCCCAGAAATTTGAAGATGGTTCTGTTGGATATCATCCTTTAGGGAAGGACCCAAAGATTTCTCATCTTGCCTTTGCTGATGATGTTATGTTGTTCTTTGATGGTCAAGCTTCTTCTCTGCAAGGCATTGTCTCTTGCTTGGAAAATTTTGAGGATCTCTCTGGTTTATGCATGAATGTTGAGAAGACTTCTCTATTCCATGCGGGTCTAGATACAGTGGCTGAGTCTGCTCTTCAAGGTTTTGGCTTTCAAAATGGTACCTTCCCAGTTCGGTACTTAGGTCTCCCTCTTCTTCACAGGAAGTTAACAAAGGCAGATTACTCTCCTTTGCTGGATAAGATTTCAGCTCGGTTTAATTCCTGGAGCATTAAGTGCCTCTCCTTCTCTGGAAGACTCCAGCTAATCTCGGCTGTGATTTATAGCCTTGTGAATTTCTGGTTTTCAGCTTTTGCCTTACCCAAATGCTGCTTAAAGGATATTGAGAAGCTGTGTAATAGATTTTTCTGGTCTGGGGATATCGCTAAGTCTGCTCATGCTAAAGTCTCGTGGGCTACGGTTTGTTTACCAAAGAAAGAAGGTGGCTTAGGACTCAGAAACTTCTTGGTATGGAATAAAGTTCTGAACCTGCGGCTAATTTGGTTACTCTTCACCAACAGTGGTTCACTTTGGGTTGCTTGGACTAAAGAACACTACTTCAAGCATCTCTCTTTTTGGTTAGTAGAGCCTCAGCCCACTTCTAGTTGGATTTGGAGGTTTCTTCTATCCTTGAGGCCCATGGCAAAATCGCTTCTTGGTTGTCGAATTAGAGATGGTAATTCAGCAAGTTTCTGGTGCGACAACTGGTCTCCCTTGGGAAATCTTCTTGAGGTTTTTGGTGAAAATGGCCCCTTGACTCTGGGCATTCCTCTGTCTGCTGTTGTTTCGGATGCTGCCACTCTTCAAGGTTGGAAGCTGCCTTCTGAAAGGTCACGAAACCCGCATTCTCTAGCTCTGAGAGACTACATGCTCTCCGCTCCTCCTCCCTGCAACAGCAGAGGTCCTGATTGCTTCTCCTGGGGTACACCAACTTCTAGAAAGCCTTCTTTCTCCACTAAACTAACCTGGAATCTCT
>OVBW01001090.1:0-16796 GCA_900406355.1 Erysimum pusillum | reverse complement strand
GTTCTAACCCTTCTGATGTGACTAGAAGCAAAATCTGGCTAGCAGGGCACAGACATGCAGATGGGAGACCTGTGAGACCAGAATTTCAGGACACTATTGTAAGTAACAATCAATATATAACTAGAGATTTTGTACAATTCAGTTTAATTACATTCTAGCTGATTAATTGTAATCAGGATCAAATAAAGTCTATTGATAGTGAAGTAGCCTCAACTGCTGGTAATAATATTAGAGAAGCTGCAGTGAGCAAAGTGTTAGGGAAAGACAAACCTGGAAGGGTTAGAGGTTTAGGCAGAGGTGTTACAGCTACCAAGCTAGCTTTTCTTCAAGCAAAGGACGCACAAGTGAAGAATCTTGAAGCAGAACAGGCTGATTTGCGCCATCAATTTCACGACTTTCGGAATGCAGTAAAGAATCAATTAACTACATGGATTAAGGTTTAATTTTACATTTTCCTTATATAAATGCATACATTATGATGTTTGCTTTGTAACACTGTGTTGTGAGTTGAAACAGATTGATGATACCTCCAGAGCTGCAAGTAGAGAAGTAAACCAAGACACTGCAGAAGGAACTTGGTGTCAATTACTGGATTGGTATTCATCAGAAGATGTTGTGGTTGGAGAAGGGGAATTCTGTTCTGTTGATCCAGTGTATAAGATTGGTGGAATTGCAATTGGTCCCAATGCTGCAGCTATTTATCTGAAGTCTGCAACAGTAGCAGTAGCATCTCTCTGGAGGCCTACCTCTGATGCGGGTAACGTTGGCGAAGCTGTGGGTACTAAAATTCCATGGCCACCTCAAAAAATCAAAGTATACAAAGAATCATCTGACAATAATGCTACTAGTTCATCAGTAAGTACTCATTTTTTTTTATTGATATGTGTCTCAATCAATGATTTTGATACAAATATTTTTATGTATGATTATGTAGACTGGAAATGAATCAATGGATAAGATCTACATATACGGTTGGAATTTGGTTGATACAATTGTTGCTGAGGGTCGAATGGTATCAACAGATCCAGAAGAAATAGTCAACAATAGGCCTATAGGTCCCAATGCTGCAGTTGTGATGGTTGAGATGGTGATTGAGAAAAATGCTTGTTTGTGGAGACCAAGTACTGGTCTGCGGGTGATTGGTGATGTACTTCATCAGAGAATCGTTTGGCCACTAGACAAAGTAGACCCGATAATTGCTCCTTCAATAAGATCATCACATGTGGTAAACAATCTTTTACATTGTTTTTAATAGTCATTAATTGTCTTGCAAGTAATTTGGGTTCTTAAAGCTCTGTTTGCTTAGATTACTCTTGCTTATAATTTAGGTTCTTAAGAAACAGAGTTTTTGACTACTATTTTGATATTGTACTAGTGCTGTCTTTAATCCATGTTTGGTCTCTGATTTGGTACTCGTTTCATGTTTATTTGCTTAATCTGATGGATATTGTACATTTGTGATTGATTTTGTAGAGTACTAACAGCAACAACACTAGCAGTACTCAATCTGGTCAGAAGAAGAAGTGCTACTTGATAGATTGCTCTAACCCGGGACTTAAGGTTGCAGAAGGCAAAGTTTGGTCATCTAATCCAACAGACACAGTTCATCTACAACCATTGGGACCCAATGCTAGCAAGGTATCGGTTGACGTCCCACTAATAGGAAATGCGAAAGTGTGGAAACCAACTTCAGTAATTCAGACCATTGATGATGCATTAGGTAGTCTTGTGGCTTGGCCTAGTGATAAACTTGTTTTTATGTGATGATGTTTGGAAACTCAGTTGTGAACCTTAGTGTTTGGAACCTTAGTGTTTGGAACCTTAGTTGTTGTTGTGTTTGGATTTATGTTATGTTATGTTATATGTTTGGATTTTTATGGAGTATTCAGATTTTAAAAACAGGCTCATATGTACCAATAATAACAGGAAAATCGATTAAACGCATTCAAAAACCATAACATTTATAAAACGCTGTGAATACATTAAACTTTGACAGCGTAAATAAAACGCTATTATTACCCAAAACAATAACATTTCTAAAACGCTGTCATTACATTAAACTTTTGACAGCGCAAATAAAACGCTATTATTACTCAAACCAATAACATTTATAAAACGCTGTCATTACACATATTAATAGCGCAAATAAAACGCTATAAAAGAGTAATACATAACAGTTCAGTAACGCTATTAAATAAAATACAATAATAGCAGGACACAAAAAACGCTATAAAAAGTCGCGGAGCATTTATAGCGTGCGATGACATAGCGTTTGATAAAACGCTATGGTAACTATCAATAGCGTTTTCTGGCCGCTATTAAAAGCCAATATTCTTGTAGTGCACATTCTATGGCGGGATCGATACACAATATCAGATGGCCCTTGACAGTGCAAGCAAGGGAGATTTCTCGACCAACACTGTGGCACAAGCGACTGCACTTATCGAGAACTTGGCAAGGAGTACTAACAGGGATCATGCCCCTGTGTATGACCGATCAGTTAAGGTGAAGGCATTTGAGACGGATGCACTTAAGGACCTCACACAGAAGGTTAACCTTCTTCTTGCGCGTGAGCAGCAACCTATCAAGGCATGTGAGCTGGAAGAAGATGAGGACACAGAGGAGCTTAACTATGTTGGAGGTTACCGAGGTTTCAATCCCAACTACCGGAACAATCCCAATCTGTCCTACCGAAGCAACAACGTGGAGAACCTCCAAGACATGGTCTACCCTCAACGCCAATAAGGAGCTTTTAGCAAGCCGTCTACTTTTGCAAACTACCCGCCTAAGCCAGCTGAAGCTGGAGACAATGATGCACTCTCTGATTAAGAGTCACCAAAAGAGTGCATCCGAGATCAATGCAAAGATAGATGGGATGTACGGCGATCTTAACGGAAAATTCAAGACTTTGGCCTCACGAGTTGACTCATTGGACCAAAGGGTTTCGTCATTCGCTACCAGCTCCAAAGGAAAAGAAGCCTGTACTACTGTCATGGCTAAGCGAAATGAAGCTGCAACTCCTAAGCTTGTCAAATTAGAGAAACTTGAAGATCCGAGAAAGTTTGTGGTACCATGTTCGATTGATGGAGAAGTCTTTGCCGATTCCCTGTGTGATTCAGGATCAAGCGTGAATGTCATGTCAATGGCTACCGTTCGTAGGCCTGATCTCCGAGGGATGGAAACTTCTCAATGCTCTCTAAAGTTCGCAAATGCATCCACAACAACTCCCCAAGGGATGGAAGTGCGTATAGGCAACCACATAGTGCCTACTGATTTCCATGTTGTTGAAATGAGTGGAGGTTCAGAAACTCCTTTGATCTTGGGACGTGTTTTCTTGACCACGGTTGGAGCCGTGTTTGACCTCGAAGAACCCAAGATGATCTTCACTAAAATCGACAAAGACGTGGCCTACTACCCGGTGCTTGAAGCCAATCGCTTGGGATCTAACTTTGCCGATGTGTTCATTGTGATGAAGAGGACGCCTCGCATCCGTGTTACTCGCCAAATGCCTTTCTCTTCAACTGAAGCCGTCAAACAGAAGTGCAATTGCAACTCTCCATGCATTGATCCTACCGAGAATCAAGAAGGAATACGAGATGAGATTCATCCTCATGATCTCAACATGTTCGTAATGCGTGTGAAGACGATTCCGAAGGAGCTCACGTTCAATGAAGCACGGAACAAATTTGTTGGGTTACGAACATGCTTTCGAAGGAGTATGGAACCTTTGTATGTGATTGAAACGCACTTCTATAGGGCGCGTGAGAGAAACATGGAGAGAAGATGTCTCCTCAAGATGGAAGATCACGGATGCTTCGTAATCCCATGTGCTATCAATGGTACCTCAGTGTACAATTGCCTTTGTGACTCCAGAGCCGGAACAAGTGTCCTTCCTACTGCTATTGCTTCTCGATGTGGTATCGCCGATTGCTTTCCATCCAAGAGGAGAGCTTCACAATGAGATGGTGCGAGTTGGCAATGTAGATGTTCCCGCTGATTTCAAAGTTGTGGATGTACCCGGGAAACGTCAACAAGTCATCTTCGGGAGAGCCTTCTTGAACATAGTTGGAGCTGTCATTGATTCTCCAAATCGTCGTGTGTGCTTCACCAACATCGATCAAGACGTCTTCTACCATGTCATGCCTAGAGGAAACACGGTTCGACCCATTCGTCTCGAGAACAGCCGCACCGTGAGCATCTCAGGAGAACGAGTTGGAGGTCCAAAGACTCATTCACTAGCCTAGAAGAAAGAAAGTCAAGCTATAGACTTTAAACAAGCGTTTCCGGGAGGCAACCCGATGATTTGTACTAACTATTATGTTTTTGAGCTTTTGGGTTTTGTTTTTTAAGTTAAGACTATTTATATTTGAGGATTTTTAATCAGTGGATGAATGAGAATTCCTAAGTGTTTCAGGAATAGGTTTAAGACGCATTAAGATGCGAATTTTTGGTGATCAGACACTTAGGATCGATCGATCTCCTGCCTAGATCGATCTATCTCGCCTGGAAAATGAACCGAGGGACAGAAGCCTCGGGATCGACCGATCTACACCAAGGATCGATCGATCCCAACTCAGGTACTTTGAAAAAAATTAATTTTCCGGTTTGAATCAGTTTGCAATTTGATTCAAACCGGTTTAAACCGGTTTTAAGGCATAAAACTCGACCCTAGGGATCGAGTGCCTCATCTTCTTCCTCCTCCCTCTCCTCCATTGTTGAACCTTTAAGCTCCCATTTCTCTCTCAATTCTCCATCGATTTTGATCATTTTTGAGTGTAAACTCTTTAGTTTTTCGTGCTCTATCTGATACACCTATACCTAGCCTCGATTGATTAAGGTAAAAATTTCGAAAATTTGGGTTGCATGGAAGATTTCGGGTTTCTCTTTTCCTTTAGATAAAACCTTAATTCTTCATCATTTCTCATGAAATTTGATCACATTAGGATGCTAGAGTGGCTATAGGACTGCTAGAACAATTACACTAGGTCGATTTTGCTTTACATTTTGAAAATTTTGGATTTTTATGTTGATATGCACGTGAAAATAGATGCTAGATGCTTAGAAGTGATCGATGGAGCTTGATAGAGTTTGCTTGTTGGATTGTTTGAGCTAAAAGCCATTACATTTCTCGAATTTTCTGTTTTGCATTTCGCGAGTGCGATAGAAATTTTGATTTTATGTTGAATTGGATGTTGTTTGCTTGCGTCGCACTGCTTTGTTTCTATAAGCTTCTAAAATCATTTTGATTTTTGTTAAGTTTTGTGAAATGCTCTAATTTGTGTTTGAGTGTTTTCTGTGTCAGGAAATGGCTCCTAGACAACGACGCAGCGGCAAGGAACCAGCCACTAGAGAGAGAGAGTGGAGCACCAAGGACAATAAGGATACCATCGCACTCCGTGCCTGCAAGTTTGAGCCCACACGGTTCCTGGAGACCGATTTTCTGGGGGCTATGGGCATCCTCGACGATGTCTTGATGTTTCTGCACAATGCCGGCTTCGGTTCTTTCCCAGAGAAGCGATGGGATCTCTATCCCAATGCCGCAGCCGAGTTCCTCGCCACGTTGCAGGTCCATTTCTAATGTAGCGGAAGCTAATTGATTGGAACAGAAATTAAACAAGACAAAAGCTTCAAGGATCAATGGATCTTGATGCTCTGTTTTGTGCTCAAAATTCTTTGTAAAACAGGGAGAATTCGAAGGCCTCAATGCAAGAGAAATCCTCTTTTCTTATTCAAAATAATAACCAAGTATCAAAGAGAGAATTACAAAGCTTTAAATAGAGTTGGTCTCAAAGACCTAATCGAAGGAAATAGAAGTTTAACAAAAAAAGGAAAAAGGAAATAAAACAAGAATGGAAAATTTCAAGAAACGAATTGGCTTGGACAAGAAGGTAAAGAGATGACGCTACATCAGGTCTCCCGGGGTGAGAAGAAAATTCGACCCCGAATTTTCAGATTCATCGCTGGCAACATAAGGAACAAGATGTTTCACATTAAACACATCAGCAATATTCATTTGTGGAGGCAATTTGAGACGATAAGCATTGTTGTTAATTTTCTCCACAATTTCAAGCGGACCAATCTTTCGCGACCGAAGCTTGTTGTAAGTTCCTGGTTTAAAACGATCCTTGGTTAGAACTGCCCACACTAAATCTCCCACATTAAACTGAACGTCACGTCGATGAGCATCAACATCAGATTTGTACTTCGCCGTTGCAGATTCCAAATTCAGACGAACTTGATCATGAATAGCGCCAAACTCCTCAACAAGATCACATGCTCGGCCATGAAAGCGAGAACAGTCAGGGGCAAGACCAAGATCAGCAGGACAGCGAGGTAAAGTCCCATAGACCACTTGAAATGGACAAATCCCGTTGCTACGATTCACAGCACGGTTATGAGCGAATTTCGCTTGACAAAGTATTGAATCCCAAGATTTGATATTGTCACCAACAAGACAACGCAACAAATCTCCTAAGGCGCGATTAGTAACTTCAGTTTGGCCATCGATTTGAGGGTGGTAAGCCGAACTCATGTCCAACTTAGTGCGTAGAAGACGCCACAGTGATCTCCAAAAATGACTTAAGAACCGAGAGTCTCTATCTGATACAATAGATAATGGAAGGCCATGAAGCTTATACACTTCACGGAAAAACAAGATGGCCACTTGCACTGCATCTGTAGTCTTCTTACAAGGAATAAAATGCACCATCTTCGAAAAGCGATCAACAACAACAAAGATAGAATCATTACCTTTTTCAGTATGTGGCAAACCAAGTACAAAATCCATACTAATGTCTGACCAAGGTTGTGTAAGGATGGGAAGAGGTAAGTATAGTCCCGCATTAGTCGCTTTCCCTTTAGCCGCTTGACAAATCCCACAACGTATAATAAAACGTTCAACATCACGTCTCAAAGTTGGCCAAAAATAAGAAGAACTCACCAGCTTAAGAGTACGATCCCGACCGATGTGACCTTCGCCATGAAGCTCGCGAATCAGTTGTAGCCGTAAACTACATTCGGGAATGCACAATTGAACCCCTCGAAACAAGAACCCGTCAAGGAGAAAATAGACCGAGTTGATGCCTTGTTCTGTATCACTCCAAATCTTGCCATAGAAAGGATCAGTAAGGTATAGATCCGGAAGTACAGTAAAGCCAGGGACAGTAACATGTAAGGTTGTTAGCAGCGTATGCCTTCGACTCAATGCATCTGCAACCTTATTCATAGTTCCTGCAGTATGCTTAATAACAAAGGAAAATTGTTGTAAATAAGCGAACCAGGAGGCATGTCGCGCAGAGACTTTATCTTGAGAACCCATATGCTTAAGAGCATCATGGTTGGTGTAGAGAACAAATTCTCGATAAAAGAGATAATGTCTCCAATGTTTCACGATCTGAACAACGGCGTATAACTCTACGTCATATGTGCTATAACGCCCGCGAGAGCCAGCAATCTTCTCACTAAAGAAGGCAATAGGACGACCAGATTGACTAAGAACTGCTCCAATCCCAGTCTTAGATGCATCAGAATGTAGCTCAAAAGCCATGTCGAAATTCGGGAGTGCCAAAACAGGGGCTGAGGTGAGAAGTGCCTTGATGTCTTGAAAAGCCTGCTCTGCTTCGGGAGTCCATTGAAAAGAAAGTGATGTCATACAATCTGTAATTGGTGACATAATTGAACTAAAGTGATGGACAAATCGGCGATAAAAAGAAGCTAATCCATGAAAGCTCCGCACATCAGTCACATTACGTGGTGTTGGACGGGTCAACGGCTAAACCACGAGACGAGATGATATAACCCAAGAACAAAACATGGTCAACTCCAAAAACACACTTCTTGGTGGCAGCAAATAATTTTTCTTTGCGCAAAACCATCAAAACATCACGGAGATGAACCAAATGCTCAGCAAAAGAAGAACTAAAGATGAGGATATCATCAAAGTACACCACAACACAACGTCCAATGAACGGCCGAAGAGCTTCGTTCATGACACGCATAAAAGTACTTGGTGCGTTTGACAACCCGAATGGCATCACTAACCATTCAAACAATCCTTCTCGTGTTTTGAAAGCTGTTTTCCACTCGTCTCCAGGTCTGATTCGAATTTGATGATAGCCACTACGGAGATCAAGTTTTGTAAAAACAGAGGCAGAGCCAATTTGATCGAGCAGGTCATCAAGTCTTGGAATCGGAAAACAATATCGAATGGTGATCTTGTTAATTGCCCTGCTGTCAACACACATGCGCCACGTACCATCTTTCTTTGGGATTAGCAAAGCCGGAACAGCACACGGACTCTGACTTTGTCGCAAATATCCCTTAGCAAGAAGCTCTTCCACCTGTTTGCGCAACTCATCATGTTCTCTCGGACTCATCCGGTAATGAGGTCGATTAGGTAACACAGAATCAGGAATAAGATCGATGCAATGTTGAATGTCACACATAGGAGGTAAACCATCTGGTAACTCGGCTGGAAAAACATCTGCAAATTCAGTCAAGAGCTTGTTAAAAATTGCAGGAATTGTAGAATTCAAAGAGAGGATCTGTGGCTTGACATACAAAAAGATCACGACATCAGAATCATCAATTTCTGCCATAATTTCAGATTTGGTGGCCAACAAGGCTGGCTTGGTACTGCTGTTTGGGGTAGAAGGAGGCGTAATTTCTGTACTGGTAACAATCGGATCCGAAGCAACCTGAGATGGAACCAAAGTAATACGACGACCCTCATAGGCAAAACTATATGTATTGGTGAAACCATCATCTGTAGTGCGACGATCATATTGCCAAGGACGTCCCAAAAGGATGTGAGATGCATCCATTGGAAAGATATCACAATACACCAAATCTTTGTAATGCAGACCCATCAAAAACGGAACTTTACATCTCCGCGAAATACGAATGTCTGTTTTAGAATTAAGCCAATCGATCTTGTAAGGAGAAGGATGAGGCTCTGTAAACAAGGCAAGCTTGTTTGCTGCTTCTTCTGAAATCGCATTCGTACAACTTCCGGAATCAATAACCAAACGACACACTTTTCCTCGAATTGTGCAGGTGGTTTGAAAGATATTGGAACGTAACCATGATTCCTCAACTCCTTGTGGCATTAGATAGTTTCTGCGAATCACCAATAAAGGACCAGCATCTCCCAACACGCGTTCTTCCTCTTCATCACCCTCTGCAACATCATCATAATCATCAAAAACAGGCTCATCTGTGGCCAATAACCCCCGACGTTGAAGCTGCGGACAAGCAGATTGTCGATGACCAGCTTCACCACATTTAAAACACTTGAAATTTGTAGGTCGTTGTTGTCCCAAAGAAGACTTTGCGTCTGTTAGTTCTGCAATTTTAGCTTGGTCAAGAGCTTTTGGCAGTGTGGTTTCCGAACTCGTGTTGAGACAAGTACGTTGCAAGCTCCAAGATGATAGTGGAGTACGTGAGTTTTGTTTAATAAGGACAGCACGTTGATGAGCTTGTGACACCGAAACAGGATCAAATTGTAGTAGATTACTCTGAATTGATGCACGTAATCCGCCAATAAAACGAGATACTCGCTGTTCTTCATTCTCTTTTAGCACATTGTAAGACATCAACAGAGCGACTACCCTGCCTCAAATTCTGCAACTTGGTGTACAAAGTACGAGTGTAATTGTAGGGAAGAAAAGATTTCCTCATCTTACTTGTTAATTTCTCCCAAGACGGGATGCGTTCTTTCCCTGCGCGAACCCATGCGTCTTTTAATTGTTTCTACCACGCAGACGCTTGACCGCAAAAACGTGTAGCCACTAAAGGCACACGCATCTTAGAAGGAACTTCTTTGAACTCAAGTAGTTCTTCGGTCGTGTTAAGCCAATCGAGAAAGCCGTCTGGTTGTAGGCCACCCGAAAATTCTGGAAGGTCAAGTTTGAGACCTGTCTCCCATCGTCGCTTATCAACTTGTGGTGCTGCGATGATGTCACGGCGTTGTTGCTCACCACGTTGATTTGGTTCTGCAAATTCATTCACAAAAACTTCTTCTTCTTCTATGTCTTCTTCTATATCAAAGTTCGGAGCTTCTCGTTGTTGTCTCAACGGAACAGGTTGTTGTTGAGCTTGAGCGAGAGTCCTCACGGCGGTCTCCATCGTCGTACGCAAAGTTTGGTTCAAGCTGGCTTGAAACTCGGTCATCATAACACGAAACGCGTCGTTATGATCTTCAAGTGTGGCTTGAAGGCTCTTCTTTGGCGGCATGACTAGCATCTTTGTCTCTGATACCAACTAATGTAGCAGAAGCTAATTGAATGGAACAGAAATTAAACAAGACAAAAGCTTCAAGGATCAATGGATCTTGATGCTCTGTTTTGTGCTCAAAATTCTTTGTAAAACAGGGAGAATTCGAAGGCTTCAATGCAAGAGAAATCCTCTTTTCTTATTCAAAATAATAACCAAGTATCAAAGAGAGAATTACAAAGCTTTAAATAGAGTTGGTCTCAAAGACCTAATCGAAGGAAATAAAAGTTTAACAAAAAAAGGAAAAAGGAAATAAAACAAGAATGGAAAACTTCAAGAAACGAATTGGCTTGGACGAGAAGGCAAAGAGATGACGCTACATCAATTTCCCTACGGACCCGCTTGATGCCACCGATGCTTTCATCTCCTTATTTCTATCTAGGAGACACTTCACCATCACACTCCACCAGTTGTGTGATCTCTACGGCTTCCCACCTCGCGAGAAGACCCAGTTTGACGGCATCACTGACCCTTCTGCATTCTGGTTGACTTTTGGGTCTGGTGAGTACGTTTCTCGGGGTGCCAAGCAGGCACTTATCCGGAGCACGGTGATTCGCTTGGTGGTCCGATTCATGAGCAGAACCATCTTTGCCCGTGCAGAGATGGGCACCTTGCAGCTTCCGGAGCTTTCCATGTGCTTCTATGGACTCCACCGCTTCATCACCAACCCCACCGCGGCCAACTACAACAAGACGCATCGCGTCAACTTTGCCGCTTTACTAGTGCAGGAGTTCATCCAGGTGGCGAAACAAGCACTTTGGTCTAAGAAGAAGGCGATCTTGATTGGGAGTTTGGAGACTCCCATTATCACCCATTGTCGGTTCAACATCGCGCCTCCCGTTCCTGAGCATAGGGCGCGATTCATTGACAGGGAGCATCTCTACGCCAGCGAGATCATCATTCATCACTCGCTAGTCTACCGCTTACAGGGTTCTGACGTAGTCTACAGGTACATTCGCCTGCCTCGCGTCGATCTGACATCTCTCGCTATTCCAGGCAACAGTGCCTTTGATCCGCCTGCTGGGGCGCTTTGCGAGAGACCCATCCCACCGAAGACTAGTGGTGTCCGGAGAGCGACACGTACCAGACGCACTGATAAGGCTGGTCCTTCTACGCCTTCTGCATATAAGCCTCCACCATTTCAGCCATTCTCCGGACAGGTGCCTCCATTTGAGCTTGACGTGAGCGCTTACATCGCTACTGATCCACCTGCAGAGCCATCTACAGAGATGGAGCGATGGGTATGCGAGACGATGTAGAAGAACAACACGCTGCTGACGAAGATTGCTACTTGGCTTTGCTGCGTCGCACCACCACCACCACCGCCTCCACGCGCACCTACTCCCGTCCATGAGGCTGATCCTCAGGATAATGCCTACGCCGTTGTCTCTGCTGTTCGAAGCGAGGATGATGATGCCGAGTACTCTTCCGATCCTCCTGGCCGGTCCCCTGCATGGCTATCTTCTTCTAGCCACGGTGATTCAGAGACTAGTGTACCGGACGACTTCCGCATCCGCACTCGGCATAAGGCAGGCGATAGGCACACTCCCCCGTCTCATTAGACCATCCTCTCCACTGGTTATATCCTCTGTATTATAATCTTTTAGTTTCTCTTTGAACTTATGTATTTTTTGTGTTGGGAATGTCCTGAAATCATTCCTGTACTTTCTCTAGACATAGTTGTTTGTCGAGATCAGACATTCATCTGATACTAGGTGGTCATGACGTTTTGCTAGAAGCCACTCATGACTTGTGAGTTATGAACTCATTGTTAGTATCATTTGATCCTACAGGGTCACACACCTAAGCGAACAGGATGCACTTAAGCAAGGAACGTGTAATGAGAGAAGGTGTCGATCGATACCAACAAGGTAATATCGATCGATACCATGTGCGGACCGAAATAGAGATTTCAGCCCAATGACTTAATTCGTTCCGGCTCGGCCCTGGAACAATTAGGTCTTGTCTTGTGCCTATATATATGATATGTGGCATGAGTTTTGGGATAACCCTAGTCGCTCTCTCTCCAGAAAACACATGTTTCCTCTGCTAGATCTGATTCTAGGCACTAGTTCGTGTCAGTGTGGACTTCAGTAGAGACGCAACATGTGAGGCGCTTCCAGATCTCTGATTCCTGATATCAATCCGCTGCATAACTCCAGGTATCATCGAGATCTATTAGATTAAAGTTTACAAACCTTAGATCCTAGGCTTTATGAATTGTCTGTAGGTTGATTAATAGTGATTAATCCGGTAAAAACCTGTAGAAATTCCATCAGTGGTATCAGAGCCCTAAGGTTTAACTTTGAATTCGGATACATATGATGTATAATCTGTTACATAAGTTTTCTGTGAAAATCGTTTTTGCTAAAATCTTGTCAAACTAGGTTTCGTGGTATCGATCGACACCATGATCCTGGTATCGATTGACACCTTAATAAAATATTAGGGTTCGATCGAAAGATCAAAGTTTCTGAAACCTAATAGTATCGACCGACACAATGGTTGTGTCGATCGATACATCTTTGCGAATGGTTAGTCGGTTCAATTAGATTGAATCGGTTATCATGCTTGGATGAAATCGATTTAAACCGGCTGATTGCGGTTAGGCGTGATTATGTTGGTGTCGACCGATACAAGTGTTGTATAGATCGATACCAACTGGAAGTCGATAAGGTTCAATTTGATTGACTGGTTATCGATCCAGATCAATTGGATTGACAGGTTACCGCAAGTCGATTTGGACAGTTGAGCATCGATCGATGCTAATGTAGTATCGATCGATACTAACCCGTCATCGAAATTGTTTTGGTTGCACAGATGAGTGTCGATCGATGCTAGCATCGGTGCACTGCGGAAGTCATAACCGAACGGAATTTTACCCACTTCTTAGATTAATTAAAACCTAGATTAGAATGTTTTAAATGAAATCTAAGCCTTCTTGATTGCATATAAGATATACATCAAGATTAAAAGTTCAGTTCCTCAAACTAAATATCAAGTTTGATGTCTTTCCAATCTAGTCAGCTGTCAAGACTCGTTTCATTGCCTGATAGGCTTGCAGTACAAGGTATCTGCAGTTACATGAGTAAGGCAGTAGGTAATAGAGTTGATGGGCTTGCAGTGCATGACATCAGCTATTACATGATTGATAGATTGGTTAACTTGAGTGGATAAAACATAAGATGTTTTTGTCCGTAACCAAAAGTCATATTGGATATGATTACCAAAGAGTTGCTTACCTAAATAACTAAGATTTGAGTGATAGCCAGTGGCTCACTTAAGTTTTATGAAATATGGATTTTGGATAATTATATTCATTGAGGAAACATTTGTGTTGAATATAATGCGAGTTTTCTTAATTGTTAAGATTTCTCTTTTCTTGAACACCTTAACTAAACCTCTATTTTGTTTGTTTTTCAGCCATGTCTAGCTCCAATTCAAACACTTTCTCCTTGAGATCCGTCCTTGAGAAGGACAAATTGAATGGATCTAACTTTCTCGATTAGTATCGGAACTTGAGAATCGTTCTCAAGCAGGAGAAGAAGGACTATGTACTTGAGAAAGTTCTCCCCTAGAAGTATCGTAACAATGCCCCGCAGTCAGAGAAGAATGCTTGGGATAAGCATTCTAATGATGTTGTCGATGTGAATTGTCTGATGTTGGCTACCATGAACTCGGAATTGCAGAAGCAATATGAGAACGTGGCGTCGCCCATCGAGATGATCACTAGCCTGAAAGCGTTGTTTCAGGAGCAAGCACGAACTTAGAGACACCAATTGGTGAAAGCTCTAGTTAGGTGAAAGCTGCCACAGGATGCTCCAGTCAGTCCTCATGTCATTAAGATGATGGGTTATATAGATAACCTGAGGAGACTGGATTGTCCCATTAGCCAAGAGTTGGCTACTGACATCATACTGTATTCACTGCCGTCAAGTTTTGATCAGTTCATCATGAACTACAATATGAATAACTTGACGAAGACGTTGGCTGAGTTGCATGGGATGCTTAAGACTGCCGAGCCCAACCTTAAGAAGGCCACCCTAAGTGCACTTATGGTGCAAAGGGGTAAAAAGCATAAGAAATCTGGCAAGGGTAAAGGAAAAGGCAAAGCCAAAGCTGTCCAAGTTGAGAACAAGGACAAGCCGGCGCCCACTCCTAAGCCAAAGGCTGGTCCTTCTGAAGCTGACAAGTGCCACTTCTGTAAGGAGCCCGGGCATTGGAAAAGAAATTGCAAGAAATTCCTGGAAGGTTATGAAAAATTGAAGAAGACGTACGAGAGGGCTTCTCAAGGTATTTATGTTATTGAAGTAAATATTACTTCATCAGGTTCTAACTCATGGGTATTAGATACCGGCTGTGGTGCTCATATTTGTACTAATATGCAGGCACTAAGTGAGAGTAGAACGCTGGAAAAAGGACAAGTAGAGCTGCGAGTCGGGAATGGAGCAAGAGTTGCTGCATTGGCTGTAGGCGTCTACAAATTGTCGCTGCCTTCGGGCTTGGTTTTAAATTTACATAATTGCTACTATGTACCTGCTATAAGCAGAAACATCATTTCAGTTTCCTGTTTGGATTTGGATGGTTTTGATTTTATGATTAAAAACAAGTGTTGTTCTTTTAATCTTAATCATATGTTTTATGGTAGCGCCCCATTAGAGAATGGGCTTTATGTCTTAAACCAAACTATACCCGTTAACAACATAAATACTAAACGGTTTAAGTCAAATGACGAAAACCCGAATTTTCTCTGGCATTGTCTGGGCTCATTTGATTATGAATCATGTGAGAAATGTGAATCTTGTTTGATGGGCAAAATGGCTAGGGCCCGTTTCAACAAACCAAATGAAAGGGCTAATGACTTATTGGGCCTTATACATACAGATGTGTGCGGCCCGATGAGCACAAGTGCTAGAGGAAATTATCAGTACTTCATTACCTTTACTGATGATTTCAGTAGGTATGGCTATGTCTATTTGATGAGACACAAGTCGGAATCCTTTGAAAAGTTCAAGGAGTTCCAAAATGAAGTACAGAACCAACTTGGCAAAAGTATTAAAGCTCTTCGATCAGATCGCGGAGGAGAGTACTTAGGCCAAGAGTTCAGTGATCATCTGAGAGAGTGTGGAATTGTTTCACTCCTCCTAGAACCCCCCAATGGAATGGAGTTTCCGAGAGGAGGAATCGGACCCTATTGGATATGGTTCGATCAATGATGAGTCACACAGACCTTCCATTATCCTTTTGGGGATACGCTCTAGAAACGTCTATGTTTACACTAAATAGAGTTCCTACAAAATCAGCTGCAAAGACACCACATGAGATGTGGACTGGAAATGTTGCAAGTTTGTCTTTCCTGAAAATTTGGGGCTGTGAGGCTTATGTAAAACGGTTGATATCCGATAAGCTCGCACCCAAATCCGACAAGTGCTTCTTCATTGGTTATCCTAAGGAAAGCAAGGCGTACTACTTCTACAACCGTTCTGAGAACAAAGTGTTTGTTGCTCGGGATTGTACTTTCCTGGAGAGAGAATTTCTTTCCAAGAAGAGTAGTGGGAGTAAAGTACAACTCGAAGAAATTCGAGAATCACAGGAGGCTACTCAACCTGTTCAAGAAGAGCAGCAAGTGGAAATACAAAGAGTTGTAGAACCCACACCTGTGGAGCCTCAAGTTCGCAGATCCGGAAGGATCCATCACGAGATCGAGAGATATCAAGGATTTCTCGTAACCGATTGTCATGACTTGTTGATCATTGACAGTGACGAGCCTGCGACTTTCAAACAAGCAATGTTGGGCCCAGACTCCGAAAAGTGGCTTGGAGCCGCTGAATCCGAAATGGGATCCATGTTAGAAAACCAAGTATGGTCCTTGGTAGATTTGCCTAATGGTGTAAAAGCCATAGAGTGCAAATGGATCTTCAAGAAGAAGATTGACGTGGATGGGAATATACAGATATTCAAAGCTAGGTTGGTGGCTAAAGGTTTCAAGCAAATTCATGGTATTGACTATGATGAGACCTATTCCCCAGTCGCTATGCTTAAATCCATTCGGATTCTCCTAGTAACTACCGCTTATTACGATTATGAGATATGGCAGATGGATGTGAAAACAGCTTTCCTTAACGGAATTCTGGAGGAGGATGTGTACATGACACAGCCTGAGGGTTTCACAGATCCTAAAAATGCTGGGAAAGTATGCAAGCTTCATCGATCCATTTATGGATTGAAGCAAGCATCACGGAGTTGGAACCTTCGTTTTGATGAAGCGGTCAAAAAATTTGACTTCATCAAGAACGAAAAGGAACCATGTGTTTACAAGAAGACTAGTGGGAGCGGAGTTGCATTTCTCGTACTATATGTAGATGACATACTCCTCGGAAACGACATTCCGTTGCTTCAGTCCGTCAAGGCTTGGCTCGGAAGTTGTTTTGTGACAACAATGGAGCCATTGCTCAGGCAAAGGAACCCAGATTACACCAGAAGTCCAAACACATTGAGAGGCGGTATCACTTGATACGCGATAT
>OVBW01001089.1:3705-16800 GCA_900406355.1 Erysimum pusillum | reverse complement strand
CAAGTGCAGCTTCTGATTTGTTGAATTTGGGAAGCCGTTCACCCACAAGATACATACAACATATTCGAACCAAACTTTACACTTGACTTGTGTGCTTGTGCTGTTTATTCCTCTCCGTCCACATTTCATTGACAGAATTAATATACGCTATAACACTAATTCAAAAAAATTAATATCAAGCCATCATTTTCTTATTATACGACAATATGTACTCTTCACATATGTTTAGTGAAAATAGGCCAGATAACTCCCTCTGCACATATGTTTAGTGAAAAGCAAGAGGCAAAGTTAGAGCTTGATTTGGAAAATTAAACCAATAATGGTTTCTTGGAATTTGTTTTTGAAAGTGTGGTAATTGGAGAAGATTCTCAAATATATATATATATATATAAATTATGTTCAATTTTTATTTTTATTGTATTTTTTAAAAGAACAATTTTGTATTGGTTAAATGAATGGAAGTGTATTATACATGTTATTGAAGTAAATTATTTGAAGTGATTATATTTTACAAATATAATATCATTTATGTCATTCAAAAATTTAGGCATTTAATATTTTGTTTTCAATATAATGTCTCNAATGAATGGAAGTGTATTATACATGTTATTGAAGTAAATTATTTGAAGTGATATATTTTACAAATATAATATCATTTATGTCATTCAAAAATTTAGGCATTTAATATTTTGTTTTCAATATAATGTCTCATAATTAAAAATAATAATTTCTATTGTCTTAAAATACATTTAATATCTGTTTATATAGACAATCTTCCATTTTTCATTGTCCCTAAAATCTTGTATGAGTTACACATCAGTTTTTATTTTACTTAATCAACCTTTTCTCTTCATCTTCTGGTAACTAAATTTTAATAAATTTTGTGTTATACTGTTCCTTATTTTTTTATTATACAACAATCAACGATTCCTGTTTCGGTTAATAAAATTTGGACAATTCTTTAAAATATCATGGTTTTAGGTTTTGTTTTAGTCTAAAACATTTCATTTTAGTTTGTTGAGCTTTTATTCGGGTTTTTTTCGCCACTTTTTGACGTAATGTAGTAAATTGAGTAGTTGTTAATACNACACATCAGTTTTTATTTTACTTAATCAACCTTTTCTCTTCATCTTCTGGTAGAAAGTATAACTAAATTTTAATGAATTTTGTGTTATACTGTTCCTTTGTTATACAACAATCAACTATTCCTGTTTCGGTTAATAAAATTTGGACAATTCTTTAAAATATCATGGTTTTAGATTTTGTTTTAGTCTAAAACATTTCATTTTAGTTTGTTGAGCTTTTATTCGGGTTTTTTCGCCACTTTTTGACGTAATGTAGTATAAATTGAGTATTTGTTAATATTGATAATCTTTTATTATGATTTTTATTCAATACAAGTAGAGGAAGCTCCTTTATATGGAGTAATTATAAATAGGAAACATGAAGATAATCTTAGTGGACATATCTAAGAAGTGGTATTGGTCCTTCATGCATCTGCGACCTTCTTCTCATCACTATTCTCAAATGAGAGCCTTGACCGGAGGAAATCCTGNGAGTAATTATAAATAGGAAACATGAAGATAATCTTAGTGGACATATCTAAGAAGTGGTATTGGTCCTTCATGCATCTGCGACCTTCTTCTCGTCACTATTCTCAAATGAGAGCCTTGACCGGAGGAAATCCTGGTTTGTCTTAGGTTTTAAGAACTTCTGATACCATTGTCCAGATGCTTTGAGGTCTCTATCAGCAGTTTTATTTATGAAATCAACGTAACTGAGTCCGAATCTGACGCTAAAGCCTTGGCAGAATTCATAATTATCCCCAAGAGACCATGCAAAGTATCCTTTTATGTTGACACCCTTTTCCCTAAAAATAGGAACAATCGTTAAAGTCGTAAAATTGATGATTGAAAAAAAAAAAGAGAGAGATTGGAAGAAGAGTAGCATNTGGGCTTAGGCTTAACCGTCTCCTGCATCAGATAATCAGTCCGGTTGTCATCAGCAATAGCCACGCTATGGTTTACTTTACCGGGGCTACTATATCCTAGTTAAGCCGTAGTCGTTCATAGAATATTTGAGTCAACTTAAAAATTCGGAAATATACTAAACATGTAGGAGGAAAGAATTATAGAACTCACCGTTCTCGGTGATATAGATTAAAGGGTCGCCGTATTTGGTTTTGAAGTAGTCCATTACATGATAAATGCCTCTTGGATAGTAATAGAAATTTGCATTGAACTGAGAAAGGAAAGCATATGTAAATCATAAGTATATGCATATATGTCTGATATTTTGCATCAAAATGAATGAAAGAATAACGGTAGATCATGCATACCCATGGACCAATGGGGCCACTCGCATTAGCATCTGTAAATTAACAAAAATATTAATTAATAGATAGTCACAAAACGTTGTAATGAAAAGGTTTTAACGAAGTGGAAAGAGTGGTACATGTGACGTCTGAGAGTGAGTCGGTCATGACGCTGAGTCTGTCTGGACGACTTGCATTAGTGGCATGGACGTACTGAGTGAAGTAATAGTTGAGACCAAGAAAATCATATGAACCCTTTACAAGTTCAGATTCTGATTTATTAAATTTCGGAAGCCGTTCACCCACAAGATCCCTCATGATTTTTGGGTATTCACCCTTTGTTAGCGGCTCCATGAACCTATTTAATTTATACACATTATATTCCTCCATAAGTTTCTTTATATTGTGATGTACATCTAAAAATCACTTTTTTTTTTTGGATATATATATACCATCCCATGAAGAATTCTTTGCTCCTTTCAGTTGCATCCCTGTTGGCTTGAGTATCACTATGTG
Source organism: Erysimum pusillum (assembly GCA_900406355.1). Taxonomy (NCBI): domain Eukaryota; kingdom Viridiplantae; phylum Streptophyta; class Magnoliopsida; order Brassicales; family Brassicaceae; genus Erysimum; species Erysimum pusillum. The sequence goes on along the minus strand of OVBW01001089.1, from coordinate 13,970 downwards.
GAATAAACCATTTCGTTATCATCACAGGTCCAATCATTCCTCCTTGTTTCTTCTGTTGTCACCAAAACATATATATTAATAAATATATATGTATAATGGTTATGATTAAATTATAATGTTAGATGACAAATGTTACAAATGGAGAACCCACCTTATAATTGTCCCTGTAATGTTTGACGGCCGTGGCATGAGCAAGAAGCTGGTTATGTGCAACGATATAAGGTTCTCTTCCAGAATCTCCAGCGTAACAAGTTTGGTTAGTAAGCCAACTAGAACATCGACCGGGAGCATCAGTTCCCGTTGCATATCCTCTCGTAGGCACTGAGTAAAGCTGGTTGATCGTAAGCCAGTGCTTTACTCTGTCACCAAATAGCTGGAAACAAAGATCCGCGTAATTTTTGAAATCCTCTCTGCACATAGCATAAAATCATTTCATTAATGCAAGATTAAATCTTTACATGTTGTGATCTTTCTTAATAAGTAGCATGGCATAAATAGCATACATGATCTCTGGATCCAAGAAACCTTCATACTCATCTTGCAGAACTTGAGGAAGGTCCCAGTGGTAGAGGGTAACGAAGGGCGTTATGTTCTTTGCTATGAGGGCATCTATGAGACCGTTGTAGTACTTAACACCTGCTTGGTTGATTCCCCTACTTACTTTTCCTCCTGCTCATAAATATTGTATTCATATATATGTACTCCTATGATGAACAATCAAAAAAGTATATCTCTACTTGTACATGGATTAATGTGTACTTACTCGGAACGAGTCTTGACCATGCAAACGAGAATCTATAGGCGTTAACTCCTAGTTCGTCCATCACCTGTACATCTTTCTGCAGTGTATATATATACAAAAGATATAATCGCATGTCAACCAAGAAATATTTTATGGATAATTTAGTAAGTCTATTTGTTTGAACATATAACATATATAGGATTTCACCTCCCAATTCGTATATGACTCGCAAGTAGTGTCACCATTGCCCAAATCGGGTCCTCCTTTCTCTGATAGGGTACAAACACATTATATATATATACAGATATATCGCAACCATGCATGCAACGACAAACCTGGATATCGGTGAGTGAAGGCATCCCAAGTGTTAAGTCCACGACCTCTACCACCTTCGATCTGAAATTTATAGAAAACAGCCATGCAACGTTGGATTTATTGTGTTTGAATGGATTTATACGTAGAAACTGCGACAATGTTTGATTTGTTACGTGCCTGGTAAGCAGAAGATGCAACACCAAAGATGAAGTCTTTATCGAAAAGGTTTCGGTTTAATTTATCGGTTCGGTTACATGTGAATGGTTTGTTATCTTCGCAAGTAATCTCTTCAGGTTCGCAAGTCACCACAGCTAATAGTAGAACTAAGGTGACTCCAAGAAGCTTCATGGTTAATTTGTTGATGGATATGGAAACCTTATGCCAGTCTAGGGTTTATATAGCCTTTGTAATTAAAGAGGAGTACTGACTATGCATTTTCTTCTCTTAGTAATCGTGATATTTTGGGAGGTTTAGGTGACATGAATCCCGTGGGTTCACGTACTCTCGATTAATGCTTAACCAAATTTGGTTATATTTAATGTTCTAAAATCTGTTTCACTCTTTATCTCATTTTTTCGATTATTAACATTTTCCATATATAGCAAATGTCTCCTTTTATGGAGCACGACTAGGAAGCAGGAACACAAACTGGACTTATAGAAGGTTCGCGAAAAAACTAGAATGACATCCATCAATATTCCTAGTAGATGATATATGTTGAACTCCTCTTAAGTTGGACGTGGAAATTAGAATTGACGCCATAATGTTATTGAGAAATATAATACAAATATGATCATGAGTAAAAACACCTTGGTTAAGAAAAAAATTACATTGATCAAAGGTCACTCATCACGAGCTGTATACCGCTCACCGTCACAGCATATCTCTTATTGATTTTGGCCGCTTATGCTTTATTATATCACATGAAAAAGAGGCTCTCTATCCAAAAGATAATAAATAATTAACTAATCAACCTTTTGCATTTTTTAATCGTAGATATTTTAGCCTGGTGCATTTTATCAAAAATAATAATATTGGAGGTAATTCGTCATATGCAGAACTATCAATTTATTTATTTTTTATTTTATTTTTTATCATAAAGAAAACAAGAGAAGGTTAATTAGACCATGCTGTTTTCAAATTCAGTTTTTGTTTTTGGTTTTTAGTTTTTGGATTTTAGATTTTGCTATTAGGTTTTTGTTTCAAAATGCAAAGAAATGATTTTTGGTTTTGGAATAAAATAAGGTAAATATAGTAAAAACTAGATTCTCTAAAGTATAGGAGAACTAAAAAATTTAAAATCTTGAATGGGAGAATATAGCAAAAATGTTTTCCAACTTCGAGCTTTGAAATATGCAGAACAGTCATATCTTTAAATTGTTTTTTCGTTATTCAAATTTAAGAAATGAAAAAGTTCACAAGTTTTTTTCTACAAAACTGTTACGAAATTCAGACATATATACAACCTATTTGAACCAAACTTTACACTGACTTGTGTGCTTGTGCCTTTATTCCTCTCCATCCATATTTGATAGAGTACTGGAGAATGAACCAAGGATCCCGAATCCTATGCATGTCTACAGCGGAGTCATGTAGAGACCGAGCGCAAACCGTTGAGAGATTAAAGCTGCAGTCGAACTCCAATTAAGTGCCTACTAGCTAGCCTTATAGGCTTTTAATTTGGCTGATATTTGGTGATTTTTTTATTGAATATTTTCAAACATAAATAGTAAGGAATTCCATAAATAATAGTTTTCGTCTTTGCGCCTGAAATCTCCAAAAGCTCTTCACATCGCTAATCCTTGTATGTCATGGTTGGGTAGCCACACCCTTTGGCTGCACGGTTCTGCTTTCATTTCGGCAACACGCCCTTTGCATAGCCTGATCGTCTCTGCTACACCCGCAACGCTAGAACTCGCTAAACAACCCTCTAGTAATACAATCTTTCTTTAGGCCAGAAGAGAGTAAAAAACATACTATGTACACATGGTGATGTTAAACAATTACTCCTACTATGAAACAGTGTTTCAAAATTTGTAAAAACAAGCTTTTTTAACACTTTCAGACTACCTCAGCCCTAAATAAAAAAAAAAAACAATAATAAAAAAAAACCAAGAGAGAGTGTCATGGATGTCTTAACTATAAACCTAAGACCATCTCCAGTAAGGGTACCTAAAAGGTTGCTCATAAAGTGTCTTTAACATAAAAATAAATAAAAATAATCTAAATTCACTATTTTGCGAGAATCGGTTCTATTAAAGAGCAATTGTAGACACCATCTCTCTTGGGTTGCTACATGTGTCATTTCTTAATTGGTTTAAATATATTAATAAATAAAAATTAAACTAAATAATTAAATCATTGAAAAAATATTAATATTTTATTTTTGAGACTCCAAAATGAGAATCTCACCACTGGAGGTGGTCTAAGAAACTCTTTAGAGCACTTCCAATGAAGGGTTCTCAATGAATTTTTAAGTACTAAAATATTTGAAAAATCAAAATTTGTACTCCATTTGAAAACTCCATTTATCGTTTCTCAGACATGTGTGTACATGTGTATGGTTTGATTTTTGATTTTTAGCCAAAATTTAATTTAATAATTTAATTATTCAAAATATTAATATTTTATTTTTCAGAATTTCAAAATGAGAATCTCACCACAGGTGATGATTTTAGAGCATGTCCAACATAGACTTAAAGACCACCTCCAGTGGCGTTGCTAAAGTAAATATTTCTTATTAAAATAATATTAAATATAGAAAAATTATAAGGAGAGAGAGAGAGAGCAACGTTTCTCAAATGAGCAACTTAAGACACATTGCTTACATAGGCGTTAATTACCTATTGGTTCATCTATTAAAAAAAAAAATTATTTAATTAAAATATAATATTTCAGCTACTTTTTGAGATATTCTATCATTCCTCTATTGGAGGTGGTCTAACAAAGTTTTCATAAGGTGTCTTTAACATAAAAATGAATAAAAATAATCCAAATTCACTTTTTTTGCAGAGAACCTCTATTGTTCTCATAATTCTCATAATTCTATTGTTCCTCTATTGTTCTTGTTAATGAGAAAGTCTCATATCGGTAGTTGGAGAAATAATCAAGTAATATATAAAAGGTTAAGACCAATCCACTCATTACCAATTGGTTTTGAGTTGGAAGTCCATGATAAGCTCGAATTCTAACAGTTCTATATAGAGCAATTGTAGACACCCTCTTACAACAATTGTCAGCATATTAATAGCTCAATTTTATTAAAATAAAATAAAAGATAATTATATAATAAAATGTAAACACAACTTATATTTTACTTGTTTTAACAAGTGTTCTTCGAATAAACGCATTCACAATGCATGCTCCATCACGTGTTCTAGTAGTCATATTTTAACAACTTTTGCTTCGGTTCAACTACATGTTCTAAATCTGTTTCGGTACATTTTCTAATTTTTGTTCCAATGATTTTTTTTAGATATTTCAAAGAAAACGTGTTTCTTTTCTTGAGTCACGTGACGTGAGTTTGGTGCGGATTTGTTTTATTGGGTTCTTTTCCCATTCAACATATAATGTAGTAAATAAAGTATTTATTAATATTGATCATCTTTTATTACGAAATTTTATTCGATACAGTAGGTAGAAGAAGCTCCTTATTTTATGGAGCAACTAGAAAGAGAAGACATGAAGATGATCTTGATAGGCATATAAAGTGGTTTGAAACTTTCATGCATCTGCGAGCCACTTCCGATCACGGTTCATGACGTCGGAGAGGCTTGAGCGCAGGAGACCTTGGTTGGCAGATTCCTTGGTACCGTTTATGAACTTCTGAAACCATTTCCCAGATGCTTTGAGGTCTCTATCAGCAGTGACATTTTTGAAATCAACGTAACTGAGTCCAAATCTGACGGTAAAGCCATTGCAGAATTCATAATTATCTCCAAGAGACCAAGCAAAGTATCCTTTCACGTTGACTTGCTTCTCCCTAGAAACACAAACAATCATTAAAAATGTACGACAAATTATATATATGTACTTATTAGGGGACATATAAAGAAAAATGCAGAAAGAGTAGCATCCACTCACTTGATGACCTTACGGAGAAAACAGAGATGACTACAAAGATAATCGATCCGCTTGTAATCCCTAATAGCCTCGTCAAAAGTGTGGTTACCAGGGGTACTAATACCTAAACAAGTACACAATATTTTCAGTCAATTTCTTGGACCAACTCTGAAATACACAAAACATGTATAGATGAAATAGAGTAGAACTCACCGTTCTCAGTGACATATATTATAGGGTCACCGTATTTCTCTTTGAAGTACTCCATTACGTGGTAAATGCCTTTTGGGTAGTAATAACCGCCTGCATCATTGAACTGACAAGGAAGCATATAAATATATAATCAGAATGGATGTTATTTTGCTTAAAAATAAATGTACGAATAAGNAAAAAAAAAAAAAAAAAAAAAAAAAAGAGAGAATAGGGCTTGATCATGCATACCGGTGGACCAGGGGCATGACCCGTTGCGTTTTTAGCTGTAAGCATAAAATGTTGTGATTAAAAGGAACTATAGATATATAGAAAGGTTGTAACTAAGTAGGAATAGAGTGGTACATGTGAGAGTTGCGTGTGAGTCCATCAAGGCAGTGTGTTCGTCCCAAGGAACTTTTGTGTCCCTGTTTTGGGCATACTGCGTGACGTAATAGTTGAGACCAAGAAAATCATATGAACCCTTTACAAGTTTTCTTTCTGTTTCATTGAACTTTGGAAGCCGTTCACCAACATATTCCTTCATGATGTTTGGGTAATCACCTTCTGTTAGCGGCCCCATGTACCTGATGTACATGCAAAATTTTCTTTAGTATATATATGCAAATTAATGTTAAAAGTCATTTCATTTTTCGATATATATCACATAGTCAAAGAATTCGACTCTGAAAAACTAATCAATGGATTTACTGCGGTAAAAACTAGAAAAGTTGATCTTTAGATTTTTTTACATTGTTTAAATATTCAATGACTTTCTATTTTTTATATATATGTTTTAGTATGTTAATGACAATACTTTTAAAATTAGTTTTCATATATAAAATCACATTATTATATACTTTAGATCACCAAAATCGATGAACCAGCAATGTATATATATACCAGCCATGGAAAAATTCTTTAGCCCTCTCAGTTGCATCTTCGCTCTCTATAGTGTTGTCATATGGAAGAAACCATCTAGTTATCATCACAGCTCCAATCTTCCCTCCTTGCTCCTGTGGTCAGACATACATATATATAAACACAATGATGAATAAAATAAACCTAGATGTTAAATTAAACCTTTTACATATGGAGACCTGACCTTATATTTCGTCCTGTAAAGATCGACAACACTGGCATGAGCAAGAAGCTGGTTATGTGCAACGAGATAGGGTTCTGTTGAAGAATTTCCTCCTGGACATCTTATATCAATCTTAGGAGAACATCGACCGGGTGCATCTGTTCCCAATGCATATCCTCTCGTAGGCACTGTGTAGAACTGGTTGATCGTGATCCAGTGCTTTACCCTATCACCAAATCTCTCGAAACATAGATCCGCGTAATCTTTGAAATCATCTCTGCTCATATTATATAATCATTTCGTTAATGCAAAATCTTTATTGTGTTGTTATCTTTCTTAATTAGCAGCATGGCATCAATAACATACATGATATCTCTGTTCAAGAAACCGTCGTATTCATCTTGCAGTGTTTGAGGAAGGTCCCAGTGAAAGAGGGTAACGAAAGGCTCTATACTCTTCTTTTTGAGGCCATCTATGAGATCGTTGTAGTACTTAATACCATCTTCGTTGATTCCCCTACTCCTCTTTCCTTCTGCTCATATGTATCGTATACTAATTAGTCCTCCATAATACAATCGAATATTACGATATATATACATTAATCAATAACGTATACATACTTGGAAGGATTCTTGACCATGCCAAGGAGAATCTATAGCCAGTAGCGTTGAGTTCGTCCATCACTTGTATATCTTTCTGCAGTTTTTATATATACAATCGCATGTCATTATGTCAATCCGCACATAATTGATAGTTAGTTCAGTGAATATATATAGTAATGGCAGAACTAACCGGCCAGTTCGTATATGAGTCACAAGTAGTGTCTCCATTCCCAAAATCTGATCCTGCTTTCTCTGATAACGTACAAAGACGTTACTATGAATATATTGAAACATATTGCCACATTTCTCTCATATAGATATGTAAGCTTTAATACATAGCAAGCATGCAAACGACAAACCTGGGAATCGGTGAGTGAAGCCATCCCAAATGTTAAGCCCACGACCTCTACCACCTTCGATCTGAAATGAAAAGAAACAACCATGCAACGTTAGCGAAGAATAAACGAAAAGCATTTAAAAAAATTATGCAACTTTGGCTAAATTATGAATAGATCTTCGCTACTCATATATTTGTATCTAGATTCTTCCTTCTTTTTATATTTTTTGGGAAAGGACGTTCCTTGTATTCAGCTTTTGTAATTTTTACAAACTTTTTATTATAGATGAAAATTAAAATATTTATCAAGAAAAAAAAAAAACCATGCAACGTTGGAGTTCAGGTTTTTGAACTGTTTTTTAGACGTCAACATTTGGTCTGCCAACACAATGTGTGATTTGTTACATACCTGGTAAGCAGAAGACGCAACACCGAAGATGAAGTCTTTTCCGAAACTTGTACCATTGAAACGATCAGTTTGGCTACATGTGAATGGTTCGTTCTCTTCGCAAATAAACTCTTCCTCAGCTTTACAAGTCGCCACAGCTAATAGAAAAACTAAGGTGAACCCAAGAAGCTTCATGTTTAATATGTTGACGTATGTGTTGTGTTTGATAGAAGCCTTGTGCCGAGCTAGGGTTTATATAGCATTCGTAAAGAAAGAGCTACGTATGCATTACCTTGTCTTAGCGTCATGATATTTTGGGAGGTTTGGTGACACGAATCTCGTGGGTTTATTTACTCTAGCTGAATGTTAACCAATTTTGGTTATATTCATGTGTTTCCACTTTTGATACTAACTTGCTCTTCAATCAACCACTTTTTTTGTTTTTGTTTTTGGCTATAATCAACCATTTCAAGTGTTCAATCTAGAGTAATAACGCCTTGGTCTTGGTTAAAGATAAATCCAATCACATTAATCAATTCATCACGAGCCTCACTGCTCATATTCAGAGCAAATCTCTTATTCATTTGGCCGCTCGATCACATGAAACTAGAGGCTCTCTATCCAAAAGACAATAAATAATCATAATGGTTGGAGGTCATCTTGTATACTTTAATTTATCATAATGCCTCCTAGTCATCTTCCTTTTTTTTTTTTTATAATGATGTGAAATTTCATTTAATGAAAAGTTTGTAGAAGTTACAAAAGTTTTACAAAAAAGATCATCTCTTGCCAAAAATAGATAAAAACAATATTAGTAGATATGAGCAGTAAAAACTAGTCATACTTTAACCAAACTTCCATGAGGCTACTATTTTAAACGGCTTGCGCTTCTGCTTGGCGAGAATGGCATCTCGGATTTGTCTATCAAGTGCCTTGAATAGGGCAAGAGTCTCTGTTGTTTTGTTGTTGTGGTACCGGTTGTTTCTTTCCATCCATATGGTGTAATTGTGTAAAGAAGGGCTGCGCCACTAGTCTAGGGCGTGCGTGTCCTTGGAGAGGTGGAGTCCTTCCTTTAACTGTTTTCTGGGATATATTGCTAAGAGGATGAATGTAGATTACTCCCTTCCTTACCCAACATCAAGATTTTAATTCGTGTTCCCATAAGACACCTAAAGAGTTAAGTACAAAGGCGGGGTACTAGAGTAATCATCTGTTTAGCAACCATTAATTTATCTTTATGGTATTCATATTTAAATCTTAAGAAACATGTTTTTCCTAGAAAAAGTGCTAAGAAATTCAGACAGAGATATTAGATACAACCTATTTGAACTAAACATTATACTGACTCGTGTGTTGTACCGTTTTTTCCTCTTATCCATATTTTCATTGAAATTGAGTATGGCCAGCTATATGCCATAACTTTGATATCTATTTTAATAGGTTATTGGTAGAGACTCTACCTGTATGCTTTTATTTTAAAAGTTGTGGTATAAAATTTAACTTTAAACTAAAAGACTGTGATTTTTTAAAAATTTAAAGTTTTATATTGTCGTTTTAAAAGAAAAATGTCATGAGTAAAAGTAGCTAGCACTCTCTCTGTTTCACAAAGAGTGCCGTATTTGGATTATGCACACATATTAAGGAAACATTTAATTTGATAGTTTTTCAAAAATAAAACATCATTACCTATAAACTTAAACACAATTCAACCAATAGTAAAATATAAATAATTATAAAACATAAAAAATCATTAAATTTTGCATTAAAAACCTAAAACGACACTTTTTATGAAACAAAAATAAAACCTTTAAACGATATTTTTTGTGAAATGGAGGGAGTAGTTATACTTTAATTTAATTTAAGTGATCAAGAGTAGCTTGTGGATGTTAAGTGGATCAAGCGTAGCTTTAGTTAGCTTTTATTTTTGGCACTCTAAGAAGAGAAGCTCCTTTTTGGTCTTTTTAGAATTGAATTCTCGTCTATGTCATGGATGTTATGGTTTGTAATGGATATGGTTTTCTCTTTAGGTACTTGAATCCTCTTTTCATGGATGTCATGGCCTTTTTTTATGGATTCAGCTTTATTATGTTTTGTTTTGATTATTTTATCTTGCTTTAGGTACTCGAATAGATGATAGAACAAATCGATCTAACAGAGCTACCGAAACTCAATCGTAGTTTTAGGGTCTGAAGTTATGAAACTCGATTTTCAATCTCAATTTCAAAACCTTCCACCCCGAATGGAGAGTTTGATAAGTGTTAGATAGGATGAATCATGTCTAAAATCGAGTCGAGTTTGAAGTTGGGTCAAAATTTTAGCCATGTCTGGATTTGAGTCGAAATTAGATGGAGAATTAGTTTAGTTTTTGATTTAAATCGGTTTAGTACATATTCAAACGGAAAACGTTAGTAATTAACGTTGATGGGGTTTGTAACTCGATCTTTAACTTTTGTAGGGATATAACTTGTTGAAGTTTCTCTGTGTAGTTAGAGCATATCTCCAGAGTGGGAGTTTCTCATTAAGTGACTTGTCCATTAAAAATTAAT
>OVBW01001087.1:0-16438 GCA_900406355.1 Erysimum pusillum | reverse complement strand
AATCATAAATTGTGAAAACAAGAAAACCTTATTAGTTTTGAGGAAATACAACAACACGCGGATGATGATGATCATCACATGACTTGGATCTTAAGCTTGAATGAAGCAGCCGGAAGCTTCTGTCTGTGAACTGCTACACCTTAATATTTTAGTTTTGAACAAGTACAACAACGCATGGATGATGATGATTGTATCACCTGATCACTAACTTGTATCCTAAGCTTGGATGAAGCAGCGGGAAGCTTCTGGAGATCCTCCGCAATTTGCTGCGTATTGGGGACGTCTATTATTACCACTTCAAGACCTTGNAAATCATAAATTGTGAAAACAAGAAAACCTTATTAGTTTTGAGGAAATACAAACAACACGTGGATGATGATGATCATCACATGACTTGGATCTTAAGCTTGAATGAAGCCGCCGGAAGCTTCTGTCTGTGAACTGCTACACCTTAATATTTTAGTTTTGAACAAGTACAACAACACATGGATGATGATGATTGTATCACCTGATCACTAACTTGTATCTTAAGCTTGGATGAAGCAGCGGGAAGCTTCTGGAGATCCTCTGCAATTTGCTGCGTATTGGGGACGTCTATTATTACCACTTCAAGACCTTGCATTTTCAGTAAGAAATTGCTAATGTGTTTCAACTCTTTTGCACTTCCTTTATACTCCATGATACGCAACATCTTTATGTGGTTATTCAGAGGAATGCGAATCTCCACTGATTCACACAAGCTATCCAGACCCTAAATCATCAAAAGGAGAGAAAAGTTTTAATTTCATTCCACTGCAGTCGTACAGAAATGTGTTCANCTTTATACTCCATGATACGCAACATCTTTATGTGGTTATTCAGAGGAATGCGGATCTCCACTGATTCACACAAGCTATCCAGACCCTAAATCATCAAAAGGAGAGAAAGTTTTATCATTCCACTGCAGTCATAGAGAAATGTGTTCCAGGGTTTGCTTCATACCGAGAGAACCATAATTTCTAGGTTTGGGGAACGTTCGACCATAAGTGGTAGAAGCTCTTTCCAACCTCGTTTTTGGTTACTAGAAAACAATAACTCAACGAGGTTGTTGAACACCGGTAGTCCACCTTTACAACATACCGAAATTACCTGAAAACACACACACANGTTGTTGAACACCGGTAGTCCACCTTTACAACATACCGAAATTACCTGAAAAAAACACACACTAATGTTTCTAAAGTCAACCTGTAAAAAAAAAAAAAAAAAGGATGATTGACCATACGTACACTGAAAACTGACCTCAACAGCAGAAGAAGTTAAGTGAAGTGTCTTGACATTGTGAATCCCCTTGATGAGAACTGTCACATTCGGGTCTGTTTCCAGATCTTTCCCACATTTTAATAAACTAAGGTCCAGCTTAGCATTAACAACTGAGTCCAAATTAATATGTGGATAATCAGACAGAGCATAATCAGAATAGTACAAGTCGACAACTCTCGGCGTGTCAAACATAATTGCGTCGCACCGAACATCAGAAGTAGGACGGTCATAGGTAACTGAGAGCCTCTTAATGGTTTTGCTAGATATTGAGTCTGGCGATCCTGGAAAAGACCCGTGATGTATGGTCAAGTCCTCAAGTACAGGGCAACCAGCGAGTAACGCGTCCAGTAATCCCATTCCGATCTCAAACCAAATATTATCAAGGAAGAGAACCTTTAGTGCTGGGAGAGATGCATACGAAGGGAAACCATTGGTGCTAAGTACAGTTCCCCATGCCAGACCATCGATGATAAGTTTAGTTCCCAATGACAGCTTAACCAGTGTTGTACTTGTGAAGATCCCGGGTGGGAAAAAACACCGCAGCCGAGTATTTGATGTTATGTCGAGGTGAAGCTCAGAGAGAGAGTGTTGGAGGGCATTACTTATCAACCGGTCAACATGATCTTCGTCATCTCCATCTTGACATTTTAGTGAGAACTTCTTTATAGGGTCACCGCCTCGCAAAGCCAATGTTGTGTCCACAAAGTCCTTGAAGCTCTTTCGAATGTCGTCCCTTTCCCGTTTACCTTGTTCCGGGTGGAGAAAGATGGAATCATCGAAATCAAGATCACAGCTGAAAGCAAACAGAGTCCTCCACCTCTTGGAGAGAAGAGATGTCGAAGCCGCTTCTTTCATGGGAAGAAAGGACAAGATTCGGACAAGAAGCTCATCTGGGAAACAATTCAATGAAGCCACGCGACGTGGATTAGAGACAGAAGCCATCCCTTGTGGTACCTGAAACATGAGATTTTTGAGATCCAGAGAGAGAGATAGTTTGGACAATATGACAAATCTAATTAACAATAGTATAACAAACGAAAAAAGAGAGTTCAAGACAGTATACAAGCCGAATCGTGGGTTACAAGACTTACACATGGTCTGCGAGTTTAGTAGGGTTTCCTTTTCTCGTTTTCAGCGATCCTTTTTCTATAGAATGACGTAATGTAGGGGTAATTTAGGGAAATCAAATTAAGAATAGGTAAATAATGTCGCTTTGGCTGTTATTGGTAACTTTTTAGCAACAATATACTGTACAAACATTGGTGAATCGCCTCGACAAGATAATTATTTTTCTTGTAAAAAGTATCAATGGCTTCTCGCCGGCGAGTGCTTCTGAAGGTTATTATTCTTGGAGATAGTGGGTAATTTTCCACCTCATAAGTATCCTTTATTCGAATATATATATATATGCGAGTATCTTCTCTGGATTTTGTTTTTTCTGATGGACATTGTGATTTATTTGTTTACCTCAGGGTTGGGAAGACGTCGTTGATGAATCAGTATGTATTTCTATACTCATCAGGATCTCATACTTTCTTTTTATGTTTCGGTTTTCGAATTACCTCTTTTGTGTCTAGGTTTGTGAATCGTAAATTTAGTAATCAGTATAAAGCTACCATTGGAGCCGATTTCTTAACCAAAGAGGTTCAAATCGATGACAGGTTGTTCACTTTGCAGGTAATCAAATCCTTGTTACATATAAATGTTATTATCAGGTTTAGAAAAACACACATTACTGTTTATACTCTAGTTTATGGATTATTGTATTAAGAAAGAGTTATCCAACTAATGTGACCTCTAATTACAAGATAAGTGTTTCAATGTCCAAAATACAGATAGGAATGAAGTTGCTTGTATTTTGCATGTAGATTTGGGATACTGCTGGGCAAGAGAGGTTCCAAAGTTTGGGTGTTGCTTTCTACCGAGGAGCCGACTGTTGTGTTCTTGTCAATGATGTCAACGTCATGAAGTCTTTTGAGAATCTTAACAACTGGAGGGAAGAGTTCTTGATCCAGGTACAATCCCCCACCATACTTTGTTATTGTCTTGGAATATTTTCTATCACATTACCCAATGATTCAAATCTTCATTGAGTGCTTAGGCTAGTCCTTCAGATCCTGAAAACTTCCCGTTTGTTGTGTTGGGGAACAAGACAGATGTTGACTGTGGAAAAAGTCGAGTGGTAAGATGTTTTGTTCCTTTTCTCTCTGAGTTATAGCAAGTGTGTAAAGTTTGCCTAATGCTAAAGCTTTTGTAAATTCAGGTTTCTGAGAAAAAGGCAAAGGCTTGGTGTGCATCCAAGGGAAACATTCCTTACTTTGAGACATCCGCCAAAGAAGGATTCAATGTCGATGCAGCTTTCGAGTGCATAGCCAAAAATGCTCTCAAGAACGAACCTGAAGAAGAAGTGTAAGTCCAACACTAAAGCAAAACACCTACATCACCTCAACTTCTGAGCTTGCATTACCATCAAATAGAGTTTATCTTTGAACTTTTCTCGGTTTGGTCGTTTTAATGTCTCACAGGTATCTCCCGGACACCATTGATGTAGTTGGGACTCGGCAACAAAGATCAACTGGGTGTGAATGCTGAAGAACTCTCAAGCAAGGTTTATAAGAAAGAACATGTGTTTTGAATGAGACCTTTTTTTTGTTTCTTTGGCATTATTGTCATGTGTCAATTAGCTCAAGTACATTTGTTTCTTTCTGCAATTGTATTTTCCTCTCATCAATTACAAAATTATGAACGAACTCTTACCTTTTTAGTCGTACGGGTTTAGTCACTTATTTCAATACTAACTAATCTCTTCATTTTGTGAGACATCATCATTTGCAAGATCTTAACATCAATGTAATATAGATGAGAAAAGAAAATCCAATCTTATGATAAAAATCGAATTTTCTCAATTGCGCTATATTTCTTCTGATAATATTACTAAAGTAACATTGTGATTTCTATCTCTCCCCTTCTATGTCTTTCTTTGTACTTTCCTCAAAAGCACCATTACATTTCTTCCTTCTAGTTTCAACAAACAACTATAAAATTGATTCTTACATCAAATTTCAGATGCTTCTTCTATAACTCATCTTTAGCAGACTGATCCTTCGTTTTCAACTCTTTGTTGATTAAAACAGCCATTTCCTTTGCACTGGATTTTGTTGACAGCTTTAACTGCACAACACAACGGCGTCAGAAAAAAGGCCTGTGGAAGAAAAAAGTAACTGAAATAAAATAAGAACCCTATCAAAAAGTATTACCGGATTCTCCTTTTCACCGACTTTGTAAAGCAAGACTGTCGGATAATCATCAACCTGCATCAACCATCACATACATCATCATGATCATGGATATATCTAATTATAATAACATGAGAGGGGTCTGCATCTCTTAGCAAGTTTGAGATTGTTTTTACCTTTAGCTTAGGATGCTCGTTTGTAGAAGCATCTATCCTTGCAAAGACAAGATTCTCAAACCCTTTAAAGTGTTTAGACAACTTCTCGACCTGTTTACTCAGAGCTTCACAGTTAAGACACCATGGTGTGTGCACCTGTTTCCATGATCATACTCAATGTTACATCCATTTTTATTATTTCCTTTGATAAGAATTTAGTTCAGAAGAAGGCTCCATTTACAGACCTCAAGAAGAACATTCTCGCGGCTCTTCAAGACCAGTTCATCAAAAGTCCTTCCGACCACAGTCACTACACTTATATTTTGCTGCAGATTTATAGAACCATTGTTTAGCCAAATTTTTATTACGCAAAATGACATTCAGAAAAAAATGTATTTGTCAATACTCACATTATCTGGAATTGGCTCTGACTTAAAGTAAGGTGAAACAGTTCCATGCGCAAGTCCTGAACAAAATTCCTACATTGCAAAAAATTCAAAATAGATCATATCACTGATTTTTCTAATGTCTATGAAGGAGAATAAAATTTCTGAGAAAGTTTGTACTTCTATATTGCTGGGGGATGGATCCGACTCAAGCAAAAACTTGGAGTTCAGGTTGTTGTCGAATGCAGCAACCTGTTAAAGAACTTAATATTAATCACTGTGGCTTGTAGCTTCAGAAAATTAAGAAATGCATAGCCTACAAGTATAAGCACTTATTCANCCTGAACAAAATTCCTACATTGCAAAAAATTCAAAATAGATCATATCACTGAGTTTTCTAATGTCTATGAAGGAGAATAAAATTTCTGAGAAAGTTTGTACTTCTATATTGCTGGGCGATGGATCCGACTCAAGCAAAAACTTGGAGTTCAGGTTGTTGTCGAATGCAGCAACCTGTTAAAGAACTTAATATTAATCACTGTGGCTTGCAGCTTCAGTAAATTAAGATATGCATAGCCTACAAGTATAAGCACTTATTCGGAAAACTTACAACAGTTTTCTTTGCATCTTCTATCCCGAATAAGGTCAAGAATGGCATTGCGAGGTTTTCATTTGATATGTCGATAAATATAAACATAAGCTGCAAGGAATTAGCATAAACATAAATACAAGAGAGGGTTTACTAAATCCACTTGGCCTATAAGAGATTTGGTATTCAAAAATACTTTTGATTTGAACTTTCTTGCAATATCTTCTAGAGGCTGCGCAAGAGTTTCAAAGTCTTCGGTCTTCGAAAAGACCATAACCTATCCAAGAATGATACGACAACTGTGTAAGTTAAACTAACATAACAACTAACAAAGATAGAATGAAAAGTGGCATCGGATACAAGTTGAAAATGACTTCTCACCTGAAGCTTGACTGGACTGGAGTAAACACGAACGGTGTTGGATTCAGTCAATTTTGTAATCAATGGGAATTTATTACTGTTCAGAAATTCCAATATCTTCTCCGCTTGAAAAGGTCCATCTGCATGACCAGTACATAAGACTCATAATTTGAACAGTAATATACCACACAATATACGAAGCTTGCTTTGCATACTCCAAAACAATATTTGACAAAAAGAATCACTTTTTCAAACTTATAATCGATTCTCAGGCTTTAAATAAGGGGAAAAATTATGATACTAACGGAGACCTTTAAACATCAGGGAGCTTACCGTATGCAGTGTACTTCTCAGGCTCACTTTTGACCATTCCAACAAACACATTGTTGGTTTTAAAGTTAGGGAAGAGAAGCTTAGCAACATCACTGCTGCTTGTTTCAACAAACTGGATTTCGTTGTCCAACGACGCAGCTTTCACAAATTCATCATGTCCAGAAGACCCCTAAGCAAAAAACGTATCCAAAATTAAGTTTTAAAAGAACAAGTCTTAGTCTAAACAAATGAATCCATCCAAGGATCACTATCTGAATACCTCAGATTTTTCAAATAGACCAAGAATGAAAGTATGATGCTTGTTCAGAAATCCTGAAGCTTTATCAACTGTATCAAGTTTAATAGTAGGCGCACCAGTCTTCTTTTGCACCCACATCACTATATCCTCCCTGAACACAAACCAAATTTTCAGTCATTTTGTGAAACGTTAAACACTTGCTGATGCTTAATTACGCTTAGTCTCTATCATTAGACCCAGATTACACTAAAAGCCCCCTCAAAATTAGAAGCTCAAGACGTCGCATTGCCAAAATGATCCAACAATGTATAATCGATTAAAGAACTTACGAGGAAAAGCCACCAGAGTAAGGTTGAGATGTGCCATTAACAAACAGAAGAAGCGTTGGGAAACCTTTAATCTCGAGCTGCGACGCNGGCATTGCGAGGTTTTCATTTGATATGTCGATAAATATAAACATAAGCTGCATGGAATTAGCAAAACATAAATACAAGAGAGGGTTTACTAAATCCATTATTTGGCCTATAAGAGATTTGGTGTTTGAAAATACCTTTGATTTGAATTTTCTTGCAGTATCTTCTAGAGGCTGAGCAAGAGTTTCAAAGTCTTCAGTCTTCGAAAAGACCATAACCTAACCAAGAATGATACGACAACTGTGTAAGTTAAATTACCATAACAACTAACAAAGACAGAATGAAAAGTGGAATCGGATACAAGTTGAAAATGATGAAACTTCTCACCTGAAGCTTGACTGGACTGGAGTAAACACGAACGGTGTTGGATTCAGTCAATTTTGTAATCAACGGGAATTTATTACTGTTCAGAAATTCCAATATCTTCTCCGCTTGAAAAGGTCCATCTGCATGACCAGTACATAAGACTCATAATGTGAACAGTAATATACCACACAATATAGGAAGCTTTGCATACTCGATTCTCAGGCTTTAAAGAAGGGGGAAAATTATGATAACAACAGAGACCTTTAAACATCAGGGAGCTTACCGTATGCAGTGTACCTCTCAGCCTCACTTTTAACCATTCCAACAAACACATTGTTGGTTTTAAAGTCAGGGAAGAGAAGCTTAGCAACATCACTGCTGCTTGTTTCAACAAACGGGATTTCGTTGTCTAATGCGGCAGCTTTCATAAATTCATCATGTCCCGAAGAACCCTAAGCAAACAACGTATCCAAAATGACATTTTAGAAGAACAAGTCTTCGTCAAACAAATGAATGTATCCAAGGATCACTATCTGAATACCTCGGATTTTTCAAATAGACCAAGAATGAAAGTGTGATGCTTGTTCAGAAATCCTGAAGCTTTATCAACTGTATCAAGTTTAATAGTAGGCGCACCAGTCTTCTTTTGCACCCAAATCACTATATCCTCTCTGAACACAAGACCAAATTTTCAGTAATTTTGTCAAACGTTAAACACAACAATCAAATCCATAACCACTTGCATCAGACCCAGATTACACTAAAAACCCCCAAATTAGAAGCTCAAGACGTCGCATTGCAAAAATGATCCAACAGAGTATAATCGATTAAAGAACTCACGAGGAAAAGCCACCAGAGTAAGGTTGAGATGTGCCATTAACAAACAGAAGAAGCGTTGGGAAACCTTTAATCTCGAGCTGCGACGCCACTTTCGAATACCTCTCGCCGTCGATCTTAGCCAACAAAACCGGACTACCCAACTCCTTCAAATCCGTCGCCGCCTCCGCAAATCGCGGCATTAAATCCGCACTCCTAGCACACCATGGCGCGTAACCTAAGACCATCACATACTCGTTCCCATCGATCAATCGCTTCGTGTTGTCTCCGTTGAGTTCCACCACGATCCTCTGAGCCTTGCTCACCGTCTCAGCTTCCGACTGTTGCTCTGGTCTCTCTTCCTGCAATTGGTCGTCCACCGCTAAGAGCTGCTCCAAATCATCTAATTCTTCCTCGGATCCAGCTTCGACGGCGACATCAGAGGAACGAGCCACGACGATTAAGAAACTGAGAAGCAAGAGGAAAGTGAAAAAGATTGAAAATTTGGAATTGGGTTTTGGTTTCATCAACATGATTGTTACTGGGTGTTCGTCGGATTTTGAAAAGAGGACGAAGAAGTGATCGCTCTGAAATGAAGAGAAGGATCGAGCGAGTGTTCGGAAATGTAAATCTCACCATGATTTACGGCGGGAGCCTAAATGGATCATTAAAGGAATAATAATTAAATGATTAATCTTTTCTTTGCTTTGACTTTTGAATATTGACCAGTAAATTATAATTAGGAAAACTCATCTATTTCCTCACGATAACTTTGACATAATAAAATTAATTACAATAAATAATTATATAATATAATTAAAATTTTGAGGTTAAAAACTATTTATATTGATTTTAGTATTTTCCTAATATATAAAAATATGAAACAGCATTAAAATAAACTATATAGATTATAATAAAATAATTTTCTATCAAAAATAATTTGATTCAAAAATATTTGTCTATTAAACTAAATCATATATAATTTACAAGATTTATTAAATACTCTACTGTTATTAACGAACACATAGATTATATAATGACTTTGAATAATTCGTCAAAAAAAGCATAGCTTGAAAATAAGATAGAAAGTAACATGTTTTAACAAAAAAAAAAAAAAATAGAAAAAAGGAAAAAATATAACATGCAAAACAATAATAAATAATAAAAAATTTCAAAAATATACATGTATATAGTAAAAAACTTTTAAAATATTGTGAAGAAAGAGAAATATGAGACAATACTTTATCAAAAAAAAAAGAAATATGAGACAATACTTAAGAAAAAGAATATAATTAAGAAAGAGAAATTTTTTTTATATATAATTAAATGGTGGCAGCTGCCACCCCCTGCGTGGAAGCTGCAGTTGCGAAAGTTGTGGCCTGTGGGAGGAGGAGTCCTTAAAGTGGAGGGGGCGGTCTCCGATGAAGCGAAAGTGATAGATCCGTTCGGTTTGACCTGGATCATCGTATCTGCGCCGAAGAAGAGTAACATTGAGGTATAACTGTCGTTGCTTGAACAAACTTCTCTTGTACTGTTTATTATAATATGGAATTTAATATTGGTTGGTGTTAATGGTGCTACGACGGACGTGAAGTTTGTTACCTTCACCGCGTGCAAGCCACTTCTGATCGTGGAGGCACAGAAGCTCAACCTCGCCGTTGACTTCTACAAGGGGGTGTTTGATGCGACGTAGACCGGACGCTCTCTCTACCCTAAGCGTAAGGCTGGCCAAGATCTCCCTCATTTCATCTCTGGCCGAGCTCAAGCTCGCCGGCACTACCATTGTTGTCTCTGACCTTTCTGTTTACTCTGCTTCTGAGTAAGAACATCACCGCCTCTCTCTATCAATTTTGTTTAGCTTTGATTGTGTTGTAGATTTTGTTTGACTGATAACATTGTTCACTAGCCTTTAGAGTTTTTTTTTCCCCGTAATTTTGACTTGATTTGGTAACTGTGAACACGGTGGGACTATGCCTACAATCAAAGCTAATGTTTGTCAATGTTTGGATCTCCATGATTTTTCATTTTTCTTTGGTTTTATTTATATTGAACTGAGTTTTTAAAGTGATTTGAATTCTAATAAGATTTTAGATGATTTTAATGGCTTTGGGTGATTTTAAAGAAGTTGTTATGATTTTGTATTAAAATCTCTTACAATTCTACCTAAAACCATGAGATTTGGATATTTGTATTTTTAACTAGGAAAGTCTTTTAAAATCCTCTAAAATTTTCTGCTGATATTAAAATCTCAATATTTAAAACATTTTCAATAACAGTGGATTTGATATGATTTTAACAAATTCTTGTTTGAATAACAGAGAATTTTAAATGAGTTTAAGTGACTTTACATAAATCTCATGTTCAATAACACCATATTTGAGAAGACATTTTAAAAATCTCTGTTTGAATAACAGAGGATTTTAAGAAAATCTCAAAATCTCTTAAAATCTAAAGTTCAATTCACCCCTAAAGTTTGACTTAGTTATAGGTATGAGAGATTGAGAGTATGTTATGTATTTTTTGTGCTTCGCTAAAATATACTTAAGTTGGCATAGACTCATATTGTCAAATTCATCTTGCTTATGCTGAACAATAACATCATATTGGTTTACACAGCTCTTGCACAGTCGTGTGACTACTTGTTCTCCATTTCTCATTTGAACAAGCAAATCTCCTGTAGTTTTAACTTTATTTGGTAATTTTGAACATTGTCGAAGCTTCAGTTTATGTGACCAAGGGGGCTACGGTTGCAATTCTTGAAACTCGTGACCTCGAAGCTTCAGTTAACAAAGCTCTTGCCGCGAGAGCCCTCAAAGTGGAGGAGAAGGTCTCGGATAACACTGGCGTGAAAGTTATGGATCCTTTTGGCTTGAGTTGGGTATTCATTTCTCAAACGAAGTAGAGTCAGGACAAAGAAAACATAGAGGTAAGTCAGACATTTTTTAAGGCAATTTTCTCAAAATATATACATAATAGCAAAATGGCCATGATAATTTTAAAATTAAAATTAAATTTGCTATTCATATATAAATGAAACCAACAAATTATTTTTAAAATTTATAGTTAGTTTTTAAATTTAAATTATAAAAAAAAAAAATTCTACAAATTTTTGATACAATTGAGAAAAGAAGAAGACATTTCCATGAAAATAGTAAAGAATAAAACGTAAAAAGAAGATATAATGTTAAAATTTGAAATGATCTTTATTTGCTTAAAAATAGAAACAATTTTTTAATTCAATGCTTGTGTCGTAATAAAATGTTATTTAAAAATAAAAACAAATTATTCATAAAAATTGAAACAAAGTGAGGATGGTGTAAATGATTGTGGAAGTTAAAAAGGAGAGTTGAAAAATATATTTAAATTATAAAAAATAAATTCTACAGATTTTTTATACAGTTGATAAACAAATAAGACAGGTTCATAAAAATAATAAAGAATAAAACATGAAAAAGATATAATGTTAAAATTTGAAATAATCTTTATTTGCTTAAAAATATAAACAATTATGTCGTAATAAAATGTTGTTTAAAAATAAAAACAAATTATTCATAAAATTTAAACAAAGTGCGGATCGTGTAAATGATTGTGGAAGTTAAAAAAAAATAGTTAAAAAATAATTTATAATAAAAAGGACAATATTTTAAAAAATCAGGAAAAAAAGATTTTGTGGTACTTTAAGATTTAAAAAAAAAAAAATTAAAAAATATTAATTTAAAAAACTTGTGAAAATGACACATTATCAAAAGCTAACGTGTCAAGCCTAGAATGTTGCGTTTTTGTTAATTAAATATGTGAGTGGAGAGTATTGAGATCATTTGTTCTTTTGATTAATACTAGGGTTAATTCCGCGCTACGCGCGGATATGTTTAAATATAATTGTTTATTGATCTATTTTGTTTGGGTTTTTGAAAACTGTTTATATAATTCTAACTTTTACTGATTGCATTTAATTATTTTATTATATAGTCTATGTTACTTTATATTTTTATGATCTTATTAGAGTTTTTTTGTTTGGTATTAACTAAAAAATTTAGAAACTTAAGTAGTCATGTTTTTGTTGGTTTGTTTCTGATTATATATATGATTGTATCCAAATACTATATTTGTAAAAAAAAAANTATTTTTTAAAAAAAAAAAAAAAAAAAAAAAAAAAAAAAAAAATACTATATTTGTATATTTATTGGTCACCTAAAACTTATAATATTTTCTCCTGTGTGGGGAAAGAGTGGAAGTTTTGTATTAGATGTTCATTATTATTTTAAAATTTTATGCATTGAATTGTTATTATGGTAATGTTTAGGGCGTATTTAATAATAAACAAAAAATTATCTTGTATCTATGATTAATTTGTTGTTTTTTTTTTCCATTGAATTTGGAGTTATTGTTTTGGATTGTTGTGGTGTAACTTTTTTGATATGATTAAAGAAGATAATCAGATCTTATTATGTGAATTGATCGAGTGGCACATATTTTCTGGGTTCTATTTATCATTTGCTTTCATAATAATTGCCAAGATACAACCATACACCATCAGATTCTCTCTGCTTCTACAAAGCGAAAACAAATTAGAATTTAATCAAGATAACATCGTTCTGGTGGTGGTGATCAGAGCTGATTCTCATCCTTTTTCTTTCCAGAAGCATACATCAAGTGTGCTGACTCAATCAACCTATCGGCCTACAAAGGCTCTCCATCCTATACCCCACGCTTTATAAAATATTTAGTGTAATATGCTAGAACCTTTAATTCTCTTTGGCAAAAAAATGAACCAATAGTTCCAAGAAGCAGTCATGACCATGGATATTAATTAAGTAGTCTCCACAGCCAAAGCAAAATAGATTTTACTAATAGACTTATTCAATAACATTGTTGGCTTTGTAATCAGTAGGCTGATTCCACCAAAAAACCGGCAATTTTAGTTAACTCGTAGTCTCAGTATGTCCTTTGTTGTTCTTAACTTGAAGTATAGCATGTGCTTCTGCAAAAGATAGAATTAAGACAAAGCATGTTTTATATCAGTCTTAATACATGTTTCTCATGTCTCATCTACTCTAAAAGGTTGCTAACCAATCATATTCAGAAGTAGTGTTACTTCTAGTTGACCCGGATAAGATTTGATCATAGGAATATTTCTCGAAATCAAAGACAGTATTGAAATGGATTTAGTAGCAAATGCAGACATCGATGTCTTTTATTACCTGGCTAAATTGTAGTCTCAGTCTTCTACTGTAAAAATCTATGTATTTAAGCATAAACATCCCACAGTCGTACCTGGGAAATTGCAAATGAGGAGTGTCAGCAGATCTCTAACTGCAAAACACATAGTGTTATAACATATAGGTTGCATTTAGTTGCGGTTGATCATAAATTACAAGGAACAAATTAAGCTTGCAACTGAAGAAGATGCTACCGCGGAAGCAATATTTAGGTAAGCAAACTATGAAAACATGTTTTTTTGTATGGTGAACACTTTTGCTAGGTTGCCCTTTATAGAACATTTTTCCTTTTCCTTGCTTATCTGAACAGACCTGAACTCATGTGAGATATAAACTGCATTTATCCGTAACTAACTCACATAGCCAAATTAAGATAGTTTGGATGATTCTTCAAAGGAGGGTTTGCTAATAATTAAGATAAATTTTCACTTCACTTGATAAAAAAACATAGCAAAATGGGAGTTACGTACCCATTTTGTTGCCGGGAAAGGTCTTTAACGTATTCAAAATGACCTAACGTCAATATGTTTCCCACTTTTGTCCTTTACTTCATCCACCAAGACCAAGTACCTTGCCTTAAAAATATTCTGGTTCCATAATCATAACATTGCATCTCCAAAATGCAAATAGGCAGAAGCTATAGTTAAGAAACTATACCAGAGCAGTTAAAATTCTAGGATCAACTCCATTTAGTGAATCAAGATACAGGAATTTGCGTTCCATATTGTTATTCACTGCTAGGGTCCAATGTAGGCCTCGTGGATTGGAACAAATATCCGCACAAAACAAATTGGATTATATATGTAAAATTTACAAAAGAAAACAAAATAAATTAGGTTTTGAGGAAAGCTTACTATGTCACAGTCAATAAGATCATATCCCATCTTTCTCTGGGTAGTCCATCTCTTAACAGCTTGGTAATTATACCCGAAGCAAAAAAAACACAATCGGTTATTATAAGATAAACACCTCATCATCATCCATGTTGTTGAGAACTCTAACACCCATACATGACCTAACGTTCTTCATAGTATTTGAAACGTTACGTGTTCCGGTTAAGTCTCCTTGAATCCTCATCATGGCAGCACCTTCTCTGATTTGCCTTAAAGCTTATCTTGTATAACGGCAACCACTAATGAACGGAAATCGGAAATTAT
Organism: Erysimum pusillum; assembly: GCA_900406355.1. Lineage (NCBI taxonomy): Eukaryota > Viridiplantae > Streptophyta > Magnoliopsida > Brassicales > Brassicaceae > Erysimum > Erysimum pusillum. The sequence goes on along the minus strand of OVBW01001087.1, from coordinate 1,928 downwards.
GTTTGTTGATAAAAAAGAACCATTAAAGCAAACTACCAAGCTGGTTAACCAATCTTTATTGGAATACCTTAGTTAGCAGTCCATGTTTGAAAAAATCATAAAACTGTGAAATTGTTACCTGGTAACCTCTTAACCGAATGAAGATGCTCTAGTCCTTGCTCTTGTATATAGCTAAAAATTAGGGGCCATAAATTATGGCTTGAAGAGATGGTCCGATCATCTGAAATACTCACCAAGACAGAGTAATTAAAACAATAAAAATGAGTTTATGTTGTTACTGCTCTGTTAGAACAGAGTTGTATGCTTTGATGGTCAGAAAACACAAAGATGAAAGTGAAACCACGAAACAAAAATAAAAAAATCTCATGCGTCATCAGATATTCAGGTGAAGACTTGGGATTTATATTCCATCTACTCCAGAGCATACAATAGTAATTTTTTCAAGAAAAACTATCCTACCATCGCCTTTGGCAAGCCTGATCCAAATTACTCTTCAAGTTTGGACATTTATCAATCCAAATGAAATTGTTGTGAGAACCAAAAGTTAATAAAAAGAGGTTTGTTTTGAATTTGAGGATGGTTTTCCTTACTCTGATTGCTCAAAACTAATTTTAATAATTCAAAGCACACGTCAAATTAATCAGTACACAATTAGTCATAGCAGTGAGCATGTTGAGATGGTTCCCGTAATCGGCTCATTATCACTTCTACAGTCTTATTTTCATCAAAAACATAGAAATTTACACAACTAAAATCAAATTATAATGGGAGAAAGAAAAGAAACTAAGATATCAAAACGTGTCATACCTCAACGCTGTTTGCAGTCGCCTACACCGATAATAAATGGAATAGCTTACTATGCTTCTGCTGCTCTATCTCCAGCAGCTACTCCGCTGAAATTACAGATCACAGTTTCATAATTTGCGATTAAAATTCCAATCTTTTCGATTTAAAAAGAGTACATTGGAAGAAATGATATGGAGAGGCTTGGATTACGTTGCGAGTGTTTATCTTGTTCATAGATACGTGGGAGCAAACACGCAATTGTGTGAAAATCCTATGATTACATTAGCAATCGCAAAACAAAATAAATGTGCATTTGAATACAAATTTTGACAAAAACAGAGAATGTATATAAGATCCAATGTAGATTATGATTATTTCTGCACAAACTTAAACCTGAGGAGAACAAAAAAAACAGAAAATATTGAAATGAAGCGAGAAACTCACGTAGAGGCGGGGGAAAAAGTGGAAGCCATGAAACCTCTGGAAGATCTCGAGCCATGAGAATGGGAAGAATGATGATTAACGGATGAGGAAGAGAATAAAGCGATCCGATCCATAGCCATAGCCATTATTTCCCGTTTTCTTCTAAACCAAAAAAAGAAAAGAAATTGAGAAAAGAAAAAGAAGAGAAAACAAAAGTAAAACCGTAAATTAGAAAATCTATAGGAAGGAAAGGTGAAGAGGCAAACGATCAATTTATAGGAAGGAGAGGTGAAGAGGCAAACGATCAAGTAAAACCTGATTGTTTTGTTTTTATTTTAGTTTTTTTTTTCTATTGGTTGCTGATGTGGCAAGTGCTAAATGATTTGTGAGAAAGCTGAGGTGGACACAAGGAGAAGCCTCAAGAACCCCCTTTTATTAGTATAGATTCTACGAGTCTAACTTCTTAGGATTTTCTTAACTTGTTTAAAGGGAATCTCTTGTAAGTTGTAACTAAAAGAACTATACTATATATATGGTTAGAGTTAGCCTAAAAGAAAAATAATTATGTTTATTTCTGATATGCTATTATTCCAAGTGGATACAATGCATCACCGTCGGTTTTGAACTTTTTGGTTGAGGGAGGAATGGAACTCTATATGGTCGTATCTTGTATCTAATGTTAATCAACTTTTAGGTATCTTTATAAAAACTAAACTTTT
>OVBW01001086.1:0-14158 GCA_900406355.1 Erysimum pusillum | reverse complement strand
ATCTGGAGATGAGCTGCGCCTCGGGCTACTCCTTATTTTATCAGAGGACTGGTCGTCCAGAGCACTGAGTATTTTCTCCACGCATTCCTTTTTATCCGCAGATCCAATGCCATATGGCTCAATTTGCTGTTTTAATAAAGGATAAAAGAAAAGCAAAAGGAAAAAAGCATGAGCCTTTAAAAATTCAGTTACCAGCTTCAGATAACTTTCAAAAGGTATGGACAATCACAATAACTGACATACTGATATATCTGAGACCCAAATCCCTACGGAATTTTGATAGTATGAACAACCCAAGAGCTTCCCTTCGCTGATGCATAAGTCACCAAGCGTTGACCATCCCATATCAACACCATCATGGCTAACTACTGGTTCCCATGAATAAACCTGAAATATGAGTATCAGCTTACAATATCAATGACTTTGACTCTGAGAACCCTCAATATAGTAAAGCTCATCACAAAGACAAATCAAAACCTTTAAGCCATCATCCAAACCACAAAAAAGGGTTCGCCCATCGGGATGAAATTTGATTGAACGAACTCCAGTAGCCTGTGAAACAAGGAAATCCACATGCCACAGAAATTATGTGAATAAGATGTTCCAAAACAAGACTACAAAGACAGCTCAACGCAAAAACATTTTCTCATCAGATGCTGATTAATTTTATTTACTTCTTCTACACCTTTTTAAGAATAACTAAATTTATCACTTGGCATTTCTCTAACACAATCTCAGAGCAAGACCGAGAATAAGAAGATTTCTGATATTGGTAATCTGTGAGGTTCCCCTTCAAGGTGAACACACTAAAAATAAATAAGGTAAAAACACTTGTGATAGATTCTCCTGGAATATCTGTATCTAGTAACACAAAAGGCTAGTACCTCTGGTCTGGTAGATCCAATCAAATCAAACGTTTCCAAATCCCAGAACTTTACAGTCCTGTCCGCAGAACCTGAATAATTGAATAGGGAGAGTGTGAAATCCAAGACCTCAATATAAAACATGTGACTAAAGAGAGGATAATTAATCTACCAATTAAAAATTGCCACCAAATTACCCCTAAAACGCCTGAAAAACAAAGAATAACAGACTAACCTGTGGCTAGGAGGAACTCGAGTGGGTGGAAGTCTAGCGAACGGATAGGTCCTTCATGAAACTTAAATTCATGCAAAAGCTTTCCAGCAGTCAAATCCCATACCTATTGGAAATGATATGTAGTACTTGTTCTAAGATCATAAGTTGGAAATAAATGATACACAGGATCATTTGTTGAAAATGCTGTTCTTACCTTTACAACATTGTCAAGTCCTCCCGACACTACCCAACGACCATCGGGAGTAAATCTGATAGTGTTGATGCCACGAGTATGACCCTTGTACGTCTGTATGCATCCCTTCTTCCTGATATCCCAAATCTTCAGATTCGCGTCATTTGATCCCGATGCCAAAAATTCACCAAACGGATGAAATTCAACAGCAGAACAATTGGATCTATGTCCAGTAAAAGCTCGAACCACTACACTTCAAGAGCAAGAGTGAAAATGTTAGACCTCATAATTCTAAACTAAACGATATATATAGTCTGGTACACTGCTCAAATAACCGGACCCATAATCCACATCGCTGATAACTCAAATGGTATATAATATGTTCCCATTAGATGAGTGAGAGAGACTAGCTCTGCATATAAGAAGCAACAAGTATTCTAAAGAAAAGCAGAAAATTAATCAACTAACTCTTTGCTTCTTCTACATCCCACAGCTTTATGACACCCGAAGACGCTCCAGCTAGCACCAAAACTTCTGCGGAGTCAAAAGCTACTGAATCCACTGCACTAGTATGTCCACATAGACTCTGCCAACAAGACAAGGAAAAAGATATATCATCATTCCTCTATCCAAAAAAACACAGTTTCTGTTCAAGACATTATTAGAAACAAAAACACATACTGAAGAGAGCAAATGTGAAACAAACCATTAAAGAAGTAGGCTTGCCGATCGCCCAAAGGTTGACTTTGTAATCATCACCGCCAGTTATAAAGAGCCGTGATGTCTTCTTTCCGATACTTAGACAATTCACATTTGCAGAATGTGCCAAAAACTCCTCTAAGTTTCAAAATCAAGTTAAGTTATAAACAAACCACAGACAAAGAACAGATCAACAAAATGAAACACCCTTTTGAAGCAATCCGACAGGAAAACATTAAACAGGTCAACAACAATGGATTTACATAGAATCAATATAATAATTGCAGTGTCTTTTTCTTTCATTTGCTCTCAGTTTGATTAAACCAGACAATAATAGAAACATTTTGACCCGAAATTTAATTTCTTGCTAATATCTTGAAATGCTGATAAAAAAACTTGAACCTCATCAATAGCTAAAGAAGCTAATAAACCAAAGTTTATTCATAAGATAAAAACCCTAACGATTTCAGTGATAAAGAAACTGCCAAAATTACTAAGAATGAAGCTAAAAAATTCAATTTAAGAATCAAACAAAATCGTCAATGTAAGGATACGTAGCTTATATCCACGCTTCGCCATTTTCTTCTACTCGATTTTTAAGCAAATCCGTGGTGGGGAATGAAAAGAAAATCTGAATCCAGAATCGAATCTGTAGCTTCCTGAATCGATCTAAAATCGGTCAAAATCGGAGCTAAAAATTCCCAATTGTCACTACACGACAGAGCTTGGGAGATTCAAATGGAAGAAAGATGAGAAAGAGATTGCTTCTTCCCGTTGAGATTTGAAATCCAAAAAACGTGAGAGAAAGAATCAGATTCGGTGAAGAAGAAGATTGAAAGAAACGAGACACAATCAGATTCAAATAGTGACACGGAAGCAGAAACAAGAAAAAGAAGAAACAGAGAAGAAGAAGAAGAAGAAGAATTTTTTTTTTTTTTTCCTGAGAGTTAAGAACATTTATTTTATTAATTTATTTTTTATCGGTCGGTCGGTCTTTAAAATTTTAAAATATATTTAAGCATTTTTCTGGGACAGTGGACCTAATTTCTTCGTCGTTCGTTCTTCTCGTTTCTGACGAAAATACCCTTTTGTCTGGGCATTGAATTGGATAGGGGAATTACGAGAAAGCCCTTGCTTACAATTGACTTCTATTGGTAGAGTTTTTTTCTCCGACTCCATCATAATTTATTAGTTAGTTTATTTTTGTCGAAAATTATTATTGGATAGGTGAGGTAACACGTCATCATTTTTATTTTTTTTGACATCAGACGTCAACATCTCTTGGTTTTGTTTGTTTCTTGAAGACATTTTCAACCTTGGAAATGAATGAATAAAGTAATTTGAAAACGTATTTCTACGAGTATACAGTATATGTATTTGCAAGGCAAGAAAGATATGATGATTATTAACGTTTAGAAAAGAAGATATATGATGAAAATGGTAATAATGGGATCTTTTCAATGAGTAAAATGCTTTATCATGTTTAGGATTCTCATGCCGGAGTGCATAGATTGATTATTGTCATTGATTCACTTCCTTCTTTGAAGCGGCCAAGTGGGCTTATACTAATGAATAAGGTTATTATTCCTTAACTGAACTAATGTCATTCACATGCACTTTCTTGTTTGAAATGGGCTTCGTCTACTAAAAATGACCTTTTTTACTTTGTTGTTGGGTTCAGTTATATTATGTATGCATATACGTATTCTATATATTGAGTTTTTTTTTCCTATAAAATATTGGTTTTCTTGCTATATTTATATTAATGCGATCAATTAACAAAAAGAAAGTTGAAATTTTTCGACGATTATATTTATATCTCATTTAACTATTGAGAGTATTGTGATTTTCACATCTCATGTGTTTTATTCCATGTAGATAATTAATTTGTTAAAAATTATATTTTTTATCATATAATTAAGCGTGTGATTTAGTAACACAAAAACGTGATCGAAGGTAAATTAAAATACAGTATGTAAGAAGAGAAATAAGAATCCACGAAAAAGTGCAGTTGACACGTCTAAAGCCACCACACAAAAAGAATCTCAACGTGTTTCACAAAGAAGGGCCGGGAGAACTATAGTTTAAGGCTTTTTCAGAAGAAAAAGAGAAACTATAATTTTAAGTATAATTTAAGGATGTGAATGGTGAGGAATCAATTTCTATATTAAGTATAAGTACGTTTTAAAGTAAGACCGAGATACCTCGAATTGTAATGTTAGAAGACTTAAACTGGGTTTTGAATTGTGTCGTGCCTGCTCATAGAGACTCCCAGACTTCTCTAGGATAAGGAGGCATCATTTAATTTGACAAATGAAGGATTTGATGATGAGTGAAGGAAACGAATCGATTATTGAATCTAGTAAAATTGCTAAAGATCATCAAACGAAGGAAGCTACAGGAGAATGTTTAGAGAAAGGCTTAACAAAAGCGAGAAAGACCATAAAAGAAGAGAAGATTGAGTTTACTAACAATACTCAACAAGATTGATCCCGATAGCCTCACAGAGTTATTGTTACTGGACTCGAAGCTAACTTAAGTTGTATATGCAGAGAATCGATGAATCGCATTTCAAGACTTGTGAATGACTACATCGAGTAATCGATGAACCGAAGTTTAAAGGATTTAGCAAAAAGATGCAACACGTTTCAAGTAATTCAAGTGAACAACACAACAAAAAACACTGCAGAAAGATAAGAATGCGAAGCAAAAGCAATGATTCAATCCAGTGAACAACACATATCACACATTCACACTACAAGAAGAAGAAGAAGCGTAGATTATGACTTTAGACAGTGACGAATCCCAATCCACAGCAAAGGATTTTTTAGGGCCAATCCATCTAAAGAAGAAAAAGAGAAAAACCAACGTTAGTGACACTTTGAGGAATGGAATGAAATTGAGAGGCACAAGTTATTCTTTTCACCTAAGTGCATAACCATTAATATCTTCAGAAGCTAAACTAATTTTAGTCGGTTTCTACTTCAAAAATTTTCTCCTCCCATACATTTCTTGCTGAACAAATGTGAAAGGGAAAAGAAGAAGAAATAATTATTTGTGATTTGATCATATGAAGAGTTCAATACACATATGTTTTAAAGTTGTGAACAACTCATAAAATCTACCAAAAACATGCCTGCTTTTCAGAATAATTTTCTATTATGTGATCTAATTGGTATGTGTTTGGTATCATGATGCAAAAAGATCATAGAAGTCTAATAATGTTGCAATATACCTCAAGCTAACATAGAGCAAACATGAAACATGAAAGAGAATTAATAATAACTTGAGCGGGAGAGAATAAGACAACTGATTACCTAAATGAATGAAGGCAAGAAACGATTTTTGGTATCTTCGTCCTCCCATTCAAGGTAGTTTTCTCGTCCCCAAGTTTCCATTGCTATTGTAAACTCGCCGAGTCGTGGGACACTTGTTGCATTTAAGGGAAGCTTTCTCAGACGTGGACAGCGTTCTACAGTTATGCGCCTTAGAGATGGAAAGGGGAGAGGACTCCAGTAGATACTCTCCAGCGTATACAAATTTCGCACAGATAACACTTCTAGTTTCTGAAATGGTGTAAAACCTGTAAGATTGGTCACTTTCTCCTTCTTTATAATTTCCTTCAGTCGAGATGAATATACAACGTTTAGCTCGACAAGATTTGGAGCAAACAATAGCCAAGTCAGATCTTCAATGTCATTGCACGTAGATATAAACACGAGGGAGAGGTTGGTAAAGCGTGGACTTGTCGGATTGTGTGAACCAGACCTGTCTGTTCTGCTTTCTCTGCAATTTTTATATGTATTGATCTCCGAGACATAAGTCATTCTCATACTGAGCTCACAAAGATTCACCATACTCGCCAACAATGATATATTCAACGGTTGAAAATTAAAATTAGGCATATGCCTACCACTGATGCAGTTTTGTCGAAAATCAAAATTACGCATATGCATACCATTGATGCAGTTTGCCAACCTTTGATCGCCTAATAATTGCTTCAAACCCAAATCCGTAGATAACGTTATGGTTAGAACTTGTAGATTCTCCAAGAGCTGCAACTTCTTCACTAAGCTAACCTCTGCCTGAGCTATTGTTTCATCACTATCATTAACGAAGTTAACATTTCCATGAACAACATTAGAATCTTTTAGTTTCAAAACTCTTAAACTCGGCAACTTTGATATCCCACCAAGACTACAAAGAAAAAGTGTACGACTCAGATTCAGGTGAGTTAGCTTGTTCAACTCTTGGAACCCAACAGGCAGTGTTTCTATCCTTGTATCCGACAAGTCAAGAAACTGCAAGGATGCCAGCTCTGATATCTCCTCTGGAAGCTCTTTGATGCGAGTCCCTGACAGATCCAAAACAATTAGCTTTTGCATAGACCGGATGAATTCACATGAGAGATTGTTCAAATAACTATTATTCTGGAGGAACAGAGTTGTAAGTTCTGAACACTTGGAACCGCAGGTTATCTCTTTAATATCATTATCCATCAATGACATTCTTTTGACAGCTCCACAATCCTTGACTTTTGGTACTTCATGTAATCCAACTCTTGCTTGCACAACAAAACTCTCTTTCTGTTTCCCAAAATCGGATGCAATCCACAGAGCCATTTCGCGAACCACGTCATGCATCACAACCAATTTTGTACGAACCTCAGTCAGTAAATTTGCACGGATAAGAGTACCTAATACCTCATAACCCTTATTGTTAGCTCTTTTTACAACTTGGTATTCCCCGATGAATCCTTCGCATATCCAGTATTCTATCAACTTTTCTTTATCTATCTCATAATCTTCTGGAAACATAGCACAATACAGGAAACACGACTTGATATGTTCATCCACCAAGCTATCGTAGCTGTACTTGAGAATTGGAAGAATTTTATTTTCCATGTCAGAAAACTCTGCAGCTGATCTAGTCAAAACGTCAATTGCATGCTCCCATTCTTGTACCTTATTTTTAGATGCCATTGTCTCACCAATGACATTGAGGGCAAGTGGTAGACCGCGACATTTTTCAGCGACCATTCTAGCAAATTTGACAATGAGGGGATCTCTTCTTAGTGTATTGTCCCCAACCTTGTTTTTAAACAATTCCCATGCTTTATCTCGTTCCAAACACTTGACTTGCATTGGTTCATGATCCCCCATCCGGCCACATACTTCCCGAGAACGGGTAGTGAATGCTACTTTGCATCCATTTTCTCTTGTCGGAAAGGGAACTCCGATGGCTTCTAAATCCACTTTCTCCCATATATCATCTAGCATCAAAACAAATCTCTTCCCCTGTAAAAATCTGTGTATTTTGGTGGCCTTATCACTTTCATTTTTGTTGGTCCACTCGTCCCAAGAAAGGTGTAGCTTTTTTGCAATATCTTCTTGAAGCTTTGAAATATTTGCGCCTTGAGACACCACGACCCAGATCACTACATCAAATTCACCAGCAGCAAACTTATTGTGGATTTTTTTGAAGAGTGTAGTTTTGCCAACACCACCCATACCATGTAGACCCATGATTCCAATTCCATCTTTCATTAGGCGATTCCATGCCGTTTCGAGCATTATATCTTGACCAATCGTAGGTTGAGTAGGCCTCTCCTCAAATTCAAATGTCTGAGCCGGCTCAGCAACCACTTCAAAATTTCCCTCTGATTTTAGACTCTTAACATCTTCCAACAACAAGAGTACCATTTTCCCATAACTGTAGCTCGAACATACATTTTTTGAACATAAACCACAGAGACACAACTTCTGAAGCTGAACGGGACAAGTACTAAGTAGATTTTTGATTTGTAAATCAATGCTATCGACACGGGTAAGCCATACCTGGACAGCTTTAAGCCTTTGTTGATGTCGTCTCTCCTTTCTCGCTACCTTATTTTGCACCTCATCTTCTATTGCTCTGAGATCTTCCATTTCCCTCTCCAGAGCCCTGAGATTCTTCTTGAGGTTTCGAATATAACTTTTACCACATAAGCATCTAATGATACGATCCACCGCTTGATCACCAGCAATTTCTATGCACACCAAATTCCCCATGTTGAAAGAAAGACGTATATTTTCACCAAGCAACGACAAAGCTAAACCTTTTATCAAAAAAACACAACGAAGCTAAAGCTGAAGAAGTGTTTTAGGATTTTTATAATCATTTTAAATGCAACTATGTATAAGAAAAAAATCAAAGGTCAGCGATTAATCGTCCAATTTGAATTATTATAATCACTTAAGATGCAACTATGTTTTAAAGAAAGCAAAGGTCAATGGTTACTCGCCCAGTTTGGATTATTTTAATCACTTTTTAGGTGCAACTATGTTTTAGAGAAAACAAAGCTCAGTGAGAAAAAAGAGAGCAGTTTACACGTCTAAAACCAAACAGAGACAATGATAGGAATATGCTTAAATCAGAAGTTCACAATATCTTTGGATAGAACAATTTAAACCCAACAGCTAGCTTAAGGGTTTTGTAACATCTCTATCAGGACGGTTTTACAGGTTTGAGTACCCTTAGGTTTTCACAAGTTATCTCTTCAATATTATTACCTATATATACACATGCCTGATTTCCTAAATATTTTATATTATAATATCCAATTTGTGTTTGTTGGGTATCATTATGCNAAAAAAACAAAAAAAAAAACAAAAAGAACAATTCTTGTTTCTGAAATGGTGTAATACCTGAAAGATTGGTTGCTTTCTCTTTGTTTGTTATTTCTTCTACTTCTTCTAAATCTGTAATTAGTAGCAAGACCAGATTTTGGAGCAAACAATAGCCAAGTCAGATCCTTTATGTCATTGCACTTAGATATACTCACTTCCGAGAGGTTGGTAAAGCATGGACTTGTCGGAGTTCCCCCCAGAGCTTACTAAGATTCTTCATATATACTAACCAGTAATGATACATGAAATGGCTTTTGTTGACAACCGAGAATTTACAGACAAGTGATGCAGTTTGCCAACCGTTGATTGTCTAATATTAGTTGCCAACCCCAACTCCGAAGATATCGTTATGGTTAGAACTTGTAGATGCTCCAAGAGCTGCAGCTCCTTCACTAAACTTACATCAACATAAACCGTAGAATTTTGTAGTTTCAAAATTCTTAAACTCGACAACTTTGATATCCCACTAAACCGTAGAATGTCCTGTCTCCTCCTCTCTCGCTACACTGTTCTTCACCACATGTTGAATAGCTTTGAGATCTTCCATTTCCCTCGCTCTCCAGAGCCCTGAGTTTCTCCTTGAGGGTTGGTATGTAACCTTTACCGAATAAGCATATAAAGATATGATTCAGCGCTTCAACACAAGAAAGTTGGAAAGAAACACAATTCCCCATGGTGATCAGAAGACAGATAAAGTTTTAGCAAGGCTGAAGGTGAAGAAGTGTCTTATGTGAAAATACTGAAGATAACATCTTGACCCAATACGGGTGGTTAGGAGATTTTCATTATTCAGAATGACAACTGGTTTCCAAATTAGCATACAGTAAAAATTGAATTTTTGGTGGAACAATTAAATGTCTTTTGGGAAGACCAAAACCAACATACCAAACAGTAGGAACTTGAGTTCATACCTAGGCTGCAATAATAACTGAAAATGGAGATAAAAGCTAAATGTAACAACAAAAATGGAGTAAGCAAACAATTCTTACAGATGAGTTGTTTCTCTCTACCGTTTGATCGATATCACAATCCGAAACAGAGGTTGAGTTTCCGAGATGCCGACCCAACTCGTGCCTCTGCTTTTCTCCTACAATGCCGAGGATCCACACCGGCAGCATCATTCGTTTCACAAACTTCCTTCTTCAAATCTTGAACACCAATGAGATCTCTCATCTCTTTGAACTTAATCCTTCCAAGCGCTTTTGTTAGTATGTCTGCCTTTTGCTCATTTCCGGGAACATGTTCTACCTCTATTTGACCATTCTCTACACACTCTCTAATGAAATGATACCGCCTATGTATGTGTTTACTACGGCCATGAAACACCAATGGATTTACATAGAATCTATATGTATTAATCTCCGAGACATGAGTATTTAGCATACTGAGCTCACAAAGATTCACCATACTCGCCAACAATGATAGCATGCGGTGTACCCGTTTCATTGTAGGGAAAAGGAAAATGGAAACTCTGAAAATTAAGAAGACTCTCTTTAGGTCTTCTATTTGGCTTTTCCGTATTGCACCAAATCAGAAAGTCACTAGACAAAGTTTAGAATTAGATCACAGTCTCTGTATATTCAGGTTAGGTTTACATGATTTGGCAAAGCAAGATGAAGCAACATATAGAAGCTTGACTTTTTCCTAAAAGCCTAAACGGTTGAGTCTCTAAATATATGTAGTTTGAAAATTAAGGATTCAATCCGTTTTAAGTAATACATACAACATGAAAATGAAAAACATAATCCAAGTGACCAACACAACACACTGCAGAAATATAAGAATGCAAAGCAAAAGCAATTATACAATCCAAATGAACAACACACACTACAAGAAAGAAAAGAACGCAAAAGTAAAAAAAGACGTGTAGATTCTGATTTTAGACAGTGATGAATCCCAATCCAGAGTGAAGGATGTTTGGACCTGAAGCCTCAAGAGAAAAAAATAAATAAACAAAGTTAGTGACACTTGAGGAACGCAATGAAATTAAGAGGCACAACATATTCTATCATATGATCCAAATTGTGTGTTGTTGTGGATCATATAAGTCTAATAACTGCCTCATGCTAACCTAGAGCAAACATAAAAGAAACTCAACGAGAAAGAAAAAAAAGTACTTAAGCGGAAGAGAATAAGAGATATGATTACCTAATAGAATATAGGCATGAAACGATTTTTGGTATCTTCAGCCTCCCATACAATGTCATTTTTCTGTTCCCGATGAGTCATATCTATTGTGAACCCCCTAAAAACCTTGTCAAGTCGTGGGACACTTGTAGCATCGAAGGGAAGCTTTTTCAGCTTTGGACATTTATATGCTCTTATGTGCCACAATAATGGAAAGGAGAGAGGCCTCCAGTAAATACTTTCCAGCTTAGGCAAATTCGACAGAGTTAACTGTGTTAGTTTCTCAAAGGGTTTTATACCTGTAAGATTGGATGCTTTCTCTTTGTTTATAATTTCTTCCACTTCTCCTGAATCTGAAATGCTTACATTAGTAAGATTTGGAGCAAACAATATCCAAGTCAGATCCTTCATGCCATTGCAATGATTTATACCCACGTAGGAGAGGTTGGTAAAGCATGGATTTGTTGGATTGTGTAGATAAGAGGAGTCGCTTTTCATGCACTTTGGAATTGCATTAATCTCCAAGATATGACAACTTTCCACCCAGATATCACGAAGATTCTCCATACTCACTAACAGTGATATATTGAATGGCTTTTGTTGAAACCTGCTAATATCCAGAGAATTGATGCACTTGGCCAACCTTTGATCATCTGATATATACTCCAAACCCAACTCTGTAGATATCTTCATGGATAGAAATTGTAGATGCTTCAAGAGCTGTAGCTCCTTCACCAAACTTACATCTCCATGAACATTAGAATATTTTAGTTTCAAAACTCTTAAATTCGACAACTTTGATATCCCACCAATACTACAAAGTCTATCTGTTCCAGTCAAATCCAGATGAGTTAGCTTTTTCAACTCTTGCAAACCAACATGCAGTTGCTCTATACCTGTATACGACAAGCCAATATACTGCAAGGAGGCCAGCTTCGATATGTGCTCTGGCAGTTTATTGAACTCTTCATTATCTGATAGATCCAAAACAACTAGCTTTTGCATAGACTGGATAAACACCTGAGAAATTCTTCAAGTTATTATTCTGGAGGAACAGAGTTGTAAGTTCAGAACAGTTGGAACCGCAGGTTATCTCTTCAATTTTATTCTTGATTAATGACATCCTTTTCACAGCTCCCCAATCCTTGACTTATGGTATTTCACGTAATCCAACATTTGCTTGGACAACAACTGTCTCTTTCCGTTTTCCCAAATCGGATGCAATCCATAAAGCCATTTCGCGAACCACATCATGCATCACAACATTTCCTGTACCTCTCTCCATCAGTAAATGTGCACGAATAAGAGTACCGAGTATAACATAACCCTTATTCTTTGCACTTTTTAGAACTTGGTTTTCAGGGATGAATCCTTCGCATATCCAGTAGTGTGTCAAGTTTTCTTTTCCTATCGAGCAATCTTCCGGAAACAGAGCACAATACAGGAAACAAGACTTCATATGTTCATCCCTCAAGTTATCGTAGCTGTACTTAAGAATTGAGAGAATCTTGTTTCCAGTGTCAGAAAACTCTGCAGCGGATCTAGTCAATTCATCAACTGCATCCTCCCATTCTTGTACCATATGTTTAGATGCCATTGTCTCACCAATGACATTCAGAGCCAGTGGCAGACCACCACATTTTTCGGCAACCTTTTTTGCTAGCTCGACAATTCCGGGATCTCCTCTTAATGTCATCTCTCCGACTTTTTCTTTAAATAATTCCCATGCTTCGTTCCATTCCAAACACTTGACTTCCATGGGCTCATTATCCCCCATTTGCCCACACACATCCCGAGAACGAGTGGTGAATGCTACTTTGCATCCATTTTTTTCGGTTGGAAACGGAACTCCGATGGTGTCTAAATTCACTTTCTCCCATATATCATCTAGCAACAAAAAAAAATCTCTTCTTTTGTAAAACTCTCTGCATCTCTTCGGCCTTATCACTTTCATTTTTGTTCATCCAATTGTCGCCACAAAGGTATAGTTTTTGTGCAATATCTTCTTGAAGCTTTGAAATCGATGCGCCTTGAGACACCACGACCCAGATGACCTCGTCAAACCTACCTGCCATTTCAACGAACTTATCATGGATTTTTTTAAAAAGGGTAGTTTTGCCAACACCACCCATACCATGCAGACCCATGATTCCGACTCCATCTTCCATAAGGCGATTCCAAGCCTTTTCGAGCATTTTTTCCTGACCTATTGTAGGCTGAGTAGACCTCTTCCCAACTTTAGATACCGGAGTCAACTCAGCAGTAACCACGTCAAACTTACCCTCCAATTTCAGTTTCTTGACCTCTTCCAACAACAAGAATACGCTTTTCGCATAACCGTAGCTCGAACACACACTTTTAGACAATAAATCACAGAGACACAAGTTTTCAAGCTGAATAGGACTACTATAAAGCAGATCATTAAACTCTGTACCGGTTTTCTCGACACGTTTAAGCCATACCTTGACAGGCTCACAGATTTGTCGAAGTTGTCTCTCCTCTATCGCAACCTTGTTCTGCACCTCATCTTGAATTGCTTTGAGATCTTCCATTTCCCTCTGCAGATCCCTGAGATTATCCTTGAGGTTTCGAATATAACCTTCACCACATAAGAGTCTAAAGATTCGTATCAGCGTTTGATCATCACCAGAAAGTTGGATAGAAAAACAACTCCCCATGTTAAAAGAACGAGAGAAAACTTTCAGTAAAAGCAACAACGAAGCTAAAGCTGAAGCTCAAGAAGTGTTTTATGTAAGAAGCATTTACTTATGAAGAAAGATTAGCTAGATTTTAGTCAACTCTGCATTGTAATTTCTGCCATTTTTCCAAATAACGTTTACTTTAGATCCACCTATGTCTAGAAAAATACAAAGGTCAATGATTAATCGCCCAATTTGGATTATTATAATCACTTTGGATGCAACTATGTTTTAAAGAATACAACGGTCAATGTCTTATCACCCAATTAGGATAATTATAATCACTTTGGATGCAACTATGTTTTAAAGAATACAACGGTCAATCTTTTATCACCCAATTTGGATAATTATAATCACTTTAGATGCAACTCTGTTTTAAAGAAAACAAAGCTCAATGTTTAAACACCGATTTTGGTTTAAAATACTCACATGATCGCTCAATACACATGTCTTTTAATTTTGAATATATAACAACACCTTATAAAAAATCCACTTAACACATGCCTAAGTTTCAATATAATCTTCTATTATGTGATCCAATTTGTGTTTGTTGGATACATCATGATGCAAAAGGATCATATCAGTCTAATAACGGAACATACCTCATGCTACTTAGAGCTAACATGAAACTCAGTGAGAAAAGTAACGGGAAAACGGCCAAAATCAACCCAAACAATTTTCGAAATGCGCTTTTA
>OVBW01001084.1:0-14252 GCA_900406355.1 Erysimum pusillum | reverse complement strand
GTTTACTATCTGAAGTCAACTCGTCTCCTTCACAATATCCATTGTCTACCATTAGCATCACCAAATACTACTGTTTTTTTTTTGGGTAAAATTACCAAATACAACTTAACCATGCAGTTATTTTTTGGTAAGTCCATGTCCTCTTAGATACTGTACATATATGATGACAGTTCCTCTATGTTTCTTCCATATAGATTAAATAATAATATTCCTCTTAGAAAAAGCATTGTGTTCATATCAATTCTTTGCACATATATATATGAGTGCTGTCTGCCTGTCTCCTCCAAGAGAAACCAATTCCACCTTATAATAAATATTAGTTTCTCTTGTTTCTTTTATCATTTGCTGTTTTTGTCTCTTTATCTCTACTTAGCGGAAAACCATTTTACTCGTCTCTAAAATCATGTGTAGTTCTACACCCTCTTCCTTATTAACTTCTAAAAACAAAACCCATTACTCAAAACTCGAAACCTGTGAATCAAATCATCCTCATTACTCCGAATTCACAGATAGCAATTCTCTCGCCGACGTTCATCGAGTATTCCTCAGTTTCCGAGGAGAAGAGTTGCGCTATAGCTTTGTCAGCCACCTCCTTGACGCCTTTGAGAGACATGGAATCTTGTTCTTCGTAGACAAAGACGAGCTAAGGGGAGAAAACTTGACAAATCTTTTTGTAAGGATTAAAGAGTCGAAGATTGCACTAGTCATCTTCTCTTGCAGGTATGGTTAAGACTAATGAGTGAGCCTAACCTCTTATATCATATGTCTTTTTTATTCAATCTACTTCAAAACCGGTAGAAATTCTCCATACATGGATTTTTTGCTTGATTGCTTTAGGTATTCGCATATGTCCTCTTGTAGTTCTTTTTTTTTTTTTTTAATACTAGGAGGTTTTGGTCAAAGTCCGTAATCCCTCCGGACCCGAGACCACAACATGTAATGTTAGTTTCGTCCCAAGCGTTACTCGAATCGGCGGCCTCTAAGCTTTCCGTAGGATCTTTAACACCAGTTGAGCTAACGACACTTGGTTCGAGTTNTGAGTGAGCCTAACCTCTTATATCATATGTCTTTTTTATTCAATCTACTTCAAAACCGGTAGAAATTCTCCATACATGGATTTTTTGCTTGATTGCTTTAGGTATTCGCATATGTCCTCTTGTAGTTTTTTTTTTTTTTTTTTAATACTAGGAGGTTTTGGTCAAAGTCCGTAATCCCTCCGGACCCGAGACCACAACATGTAATGTTTTTTCGTCCCAAGCGTTACTCGAATCGGCGGCCTCTAAGCTTTCCGTAGGATCTTTAACACCAGTTGAGCTAACGACACTTGGTTCGAGTTTTTTAGTTGGAGTTGGTCTTGTAGTTTTAGGTTATTCTGATCTTTAATATGTTTTTTGTTGATCATATGGCCAATATAATCACATGCAGGTATGCGGAGTCGAGCTGGTGCATGGATGAGCTGGTGAAGATGAAGAAACGTATGGATAAAGGAAAGCTTCAAGTCATCCCCATCTTCTACAAGGTTAGGGCAAGAGATGTGAGAGGACAGACTGGTGAGTTTGGTGACAAATTCTGGGCGCTTGCTAAAACTTCTCGAGGAGATCAGATTATGAAATGGAAGGAAGCCCTAGAGTGTATATCCAACAATATGGGTTTGTCCTTGCGAGACAAAAGGTATTATTTACTAATGCATGCTTCTTCTTCTTTTCATATTAGGGTTTATCGTTATAAATTAGTAATGATATGATTATAAAAACTTAATCCCCCCATAAGAAACGTCAGATAAGGTAACTATGGTTTGAGCGACCTGGTCTTTTAGTAAGTTTAATTTGTTTCTTGAAAATTTGTTTTTATAAAAATTTTGAAATTTATATGAGACATATAGCAATTTAGTTTTTGTCAACTAGAACATTGGATTTTTAAAGGTTGCCAAGGTTTTGTTTGAATAAAATTTAACATTCATACGAAAAAATTAGAACATTAGATTTTATTAAAAACAAAAGAAGAAGACTATAAGATCTATGTTTGGTTCCCAAATAGTGCTACTCAGGCGATAAAATACTTTATTTTTTTATTTATTTTTTTCATTTTTTGTCATCTTATAGTCTTTTTTTTTTTTTGTCAACAGCATAGTCATCTTATAGTCTATCTGAGATTCTATCAACCTATCTCTTCCAAATTTATTTTCTTGGTAATTAAAGAATCTCTTCTAAATTTTGTGTCACCTTTAAAATCTTGAAAACATTCATGACCTAAATTTTCAGAAAGAGAGTGGAGAGAGATAGGAAGAAAGAGAGAGTGAAGAGTTTTTTTTTTTTTTTTTTTTTTTTTTTTTTTTTGTTGAGTTATTTAGTTTTGATTTTTATGTTGGTCACCCCAATCAATTTTCTCTTATCGAAAAACAGTTTTTTTTTCTTTTTCTTTTGGTTTTGTATTTAAATTAGGATCGAACCCTTACCACCATCCTCATGCAAACANTTTTTTTTTTTTTTTTTTATTTTTTTTTTTTTTTTTTTTTTTTTTTTTTTCTGTCAACAGCATAGTCATCTTATAGNTGTATTTAAATTAGGATCGAACCCTTACCACCATCCTCATGCAAACAATAGCGGACGTACAAAAATAAAATTTACCGGGGATCTTAGTACAATAATTTATTTTTTACGATTTAAAATTAACTTAATCCCTTTTGGCTTTTTTTTTTTTTTTGGCTTATATTGTAAGTATTTAAATCAATCAGGAGTATATGTATATATGTCTATATCACTCTGTTATCTACAACACCCTGTTTGTCGCTATAACTTAATGAAGTGTTTCTTGTCAAAAATCAAAAGAAAAGAAAAGAATGTAACCATTAAAAATAAAAATAAAGGTAGAGTACGTAGTACGTACGTGGAAAACTATGGAAGAAGGTATAATATAACCAGGGGTGATTAAAAGAAAAAAGAAAAAAAAACAATAACAGAAATCCAGTGGGAAAAGTATAATAGGAAAAAATAATAACAGATCTTATTAGTGATACCAACTTTANAACCAGGGGTGATTAAAAGAAAAAAGAAAAAAAAACAATAACAGAAATCCAGAGGGAAAAGTATAATAGGAAAAAATAATAACAGATCTTAGTGATACCAACTTTGATGGATGCAAATGTAATTCAACAAAAAATCATCCTCTCCAATATCTTCGACATCTTTTCATCTTTCATCTTGTGGTTGTGCAGCTGGAATGTTTCATTTATGAAAGAAAAATACATTCAATTAACTTAAGATTTTTGGCAGGTCCGAAGCCGAGTTCATCAAGGAAATTGTAACAGAGGTTGAGAGAGTTCGAGCCAAAATTGGGTGCGAGAACAAAGAAGAACACCAACGTGTGTCACTTTCAGAACAAGAGGAGAAAGTATCATTTTTTTGCAGAGAAGAAAAGCCTTGAAAATTATCATATTACTTTATCAAAAGAAAAAGAAAATCCCCATATTAACATTCAACCAAAAACGAAGAAAATTCCCCCAATGCAAGAAATCAAGAGGAGCTAAATCAAGAAGTTCTGATATTTATACATGGTTTTATTAAATGATTCAAGTATGTAATATATAGAGCACTATGTTTTTCCCGTTTTAAATGTTTAACATTTACATAGTTTTTTTTTTCTTCTTCGAATCCATAGTTGTTTTAGGTTAGAGTCATTACGCGCTTTTTTTTTGGTGGNACCAAAAACGAAGAAAATTCCCCCAATGCAAGAAATCAAGAGGAGCTAAATCGAGAAGTTCTGATATTTAAACATGGTTTTATTAAATGATTCAAGTATGTAATATATAGAGCACTATATTTAACATTTACATAGTTTTTTTTTCTTCTAATCCATAGATGTTTTAGGATAGAGTCATTACGCGCTTTTTTTTTAATTTGGTGGAATTNTTTTTTTTTGGTGGAAAGAGTCATTACGCTTTTTGTTTCATTATAAGTTAATAACTAGCTAATGTTTAAGAATTTTGCATATTTAGTAAGATATAATGAAAATAATGTAACATATTTTTCTATATATTTTTTTAAAGGTTCTAACTCGTAAGATATAAATTGAAATTTACAGGCCGTAGAAATACTGATTGATCAGAACTATATACATATACACATTTTAATAAAAAATTCAAAATAATATATAAAAAAGTCTAAAAGATCATTAATAATTAAAAGGGAAATGTTATTTTTATTGTTTTGATATTTTCAACATATACATTATACGGATCTTTAATAAGCTAAACTTTTAATTCATTTATTTTTCTTTATAGAAACTATGAAAATCAAAATATGGTATAAAATATTTGGTTTCAATTATGTTGTTGCATAATAATAAAATAAGATATTGAAATTTTTTAAAATTTCATACTAATTAAAAAGAGTTTCACACGGCAATTACTATAGATAGTTGCCACATAAAAAAATAAATCTATGGATATAATTAAATAGTTAGTGCTAAAATGATGATGATATAAGCAAAATAATAATTTTTGTCAATATTCTCTATCGGTATATCATTTATTTGTTTAGATTTTTTGTAGCTAAACATAGTTTTGTTTTATACATTTCCCTTCTCTTGATTTTAAATTCAATGNAATAATGTAACATATTTTTCTATATATTTTTTTAAAGGTTCTAACTCGTAAGTTATAATATATAAAAAAGTCTAAAAGATCATTAATAATTAAAAGGAAAATGTTATTTTTATTGTTTTGATATTTTCAACACATACATTCTACGGATCTTTAATAAGCTAAACTTTTAATTCATTTATTTTTCTTTATAGAAACTATGAAAATCAAAATATGGTATAAAATATTTGGTTTCGATTATGTTGTTGCATAATAATAAAATAAGATATTGAAATTTTAAAAAATTTCATACTAATTAAAAAGAATTTCACACGGCAATTACTATAGATAGTTGCCACATATAAAAATAAATCTATGGGTATAATTAAATAGTTAGTGCTAAAATGATGATGATATAAGCAAAACAAAATTTTTTGTCAATATTCTCTATCGGTATATCATTTATTTGTGTAGATTTTTTGTAGATAAACATAGTTTTGTTTTATACATTTCCCTTCTCTTGATTTTAAATTCAATGTATTATTCGGAAAATTCAAGATCACGATTGTCTTGAATATTAATCAGACAACAGTTTCTAAGTAATATTTCTGGTCCAGCATCCGACGGCGTAGTGACTCCGCCAAAACGTACAGATGAAGAAAGAAACGTGTAGAACAAGTTTCTACATTTGGATATTCCCAGATCCTATTGTTTGATACCCTGAATGTATTTGATTATTCTTTTATATGGACGTTTAGTCTACAGTTTGAATAGTAATATTTCTTAAATATAGGGAAGTGAGAATTTTAATAATAATCCTTCACTAAATTAAAACATAACTTTATCTACGAATTTTTACTAGATCGTACTGATTAACATTAAAAAATGAGCATAAACATTACTCGATTTGTAAGAAACCATTATAATACCCGCTGACAAGAAATACTGAAATAATCAATATGGAATATTACATATCAGATCATCAGAAGATCTTTGTAAGTTTATACAGTATATATAAACAAAAAAGATCTTTCTAAGTCANGATCGTACTGATTAACATTAAAAAATGAGCATAAACATTACTCGATTTGTAATAAACCATTATAATACCCGCTGACAAGAAATAATCAATATGGAATATTACATATCAGATCATCAGAAGATCTTTGTAAGTTTATACAGTATATATAAACAAAAAAGATCTTTGTAAGTCNTAAGTCAAAATTTTTTATCTCCGTACGATTTTGGTTTGGCTTCATGTCTAGTTGTCTACTTGTCTACCACTCTTTATGTGATTTTTGTTTGTCCCTTTTTATGAGACGTGGGGAATAGTGAGCATAATAAAGCGGCGTTTATCAAACCGACCAAAATACCAAAAACCAAAAAGCTTGACTTTATTCCAAGTGATCAATATTCCAAGTGTCGTTGACACACCATAATCTCGTATGTGGCAACTGGCATGTTGTTACTAGCCTCTGTCTTCGAGTATATCTTCAAAGCTTTTTGCCTACTGTTCTTATTTGATGCAAACTTGTTGTCTATAAGTCTTTGTACCCCTTATGTTCTCTTCTTTTGGATTGATTAAATGAAATAAAGTATGTTTTGCACACACACAAAAATACTCGGGTAGGTTAGTTTAAAACATTGAACTGATTTGCCCATATAGGATTTTAATTTCAACATTAGCGTTTTAATACAAAGAAGATTTAGGAGGAGTACTGGATAAGTGAATTTAGAAGAATTAAAATGAAATATTTTNTGCAAACTTGTTGTCTATAAGTCTTTGTACCCCTTATGTTCTCTTCTTTTGGATTGATTAAATGAAATAAAGTATGTTTTGCACACACACAAAAATACTCGGGTAGGTTAGTTTAAAACATTGAACTGATTTGCCCATATAGGATTTTCAACATTAGCGTTTTAATACAAAGAATGAAAGAAGATTTAGGAGGAGTACCATGGATAAGTGAATTTAGAAGAATTAAAATGAAATATTTTAAAGTTATTTGATAAATTCTACCCAAATCATATCATAAAAGGTGGGATTTGTTTATTCACGATTTTGTCACTGATTTTTATTAAATTCTAATCAAATTACATTGCCAAACAGTTTTAATATTGAATAACAATAGAAATTAATAGAATCCTAAAATCAATCAATTGAATATAAGTAGAATTTAATAGAATTCTAAAACCAATAAATTGAATAACACTAAATTTAAATAGAATTCTAAAATTTTCAGATTCAATTAATTAAAATCTTACGGTTAATAACCCCCTAATTAGAAAGAAAACGCCACATTAGTTATAATTTTATATAAAAAAGAATAACCGTCATATCATTTAGGTCATATTCTTATCTTAATTTAGTCATATATTATTTTAGGTCATACTATGTTAGTTTTTAAAGGTTATTGTTCCTTTCAAATTTTCCAAAAGCCGTCATGTTAATATGTAATAGTGGGCTACACAATTCGTTTGGTTACTGGTTACATACGAACGTGGATTTTTTCNATTTAGTCATATATTATTTTAGGTCATACTATGTTAGTTTTTAAAGGTTATTATTGTTCCTTTCAAATTTTCCAAAAGCCGTCATGTTAATATGTAATAGTGGGCTACACAATTCGTTTGGTTACTGCCTACTGGTTCCATATGAACGTGGATTTTTTGTAGTTAAAATAACTATACATTTATTATATTGTTTGGTGATTAATTAATCTAAAAGAAAATCTAGCGATACAACGACATGGCAACTACATAAATACGTACTCTATATATAGCCTCAATAGAGTCAATACATTTGCACATTCTAATTGTTCCCACTACAAAAACCTAATTTCGAGTCGAACCAACTAAGCAACTTCTTTCCGCCCACGGACAACAATTAGGGTTTCACGTTTTTACTTGACATCTCTATAAACGAATCAGTCTTACAACCTGAGAATTCCCATGGTGGTCTTTTCTCGCATCATCCAGCCTCCGCTTCAAGATAAACTGTTCATCAATTTCCGGGGTGAAATCCGCTATGGCTTCATCAGCCACCTTGTTGCCGCCTTTGAACTACACGGAATACAATACTTCATCGACAAATATGAACAAAAGGGAGAAGACCTTACCCACCTCTTGAAAAGGATTGAGGAGTCGCAGATCGCACTAGCAATCTTTTCTGAGAGATATGCACAATCCAAATGGTGCTTGAACGAACTGGCAAAGATGAAGAAACTCGCAGAAGAAAACAGTCTAATAGTTATTCCCATATTCTACAAGGTGAAGGTAGATGATGTGAGACATCAGGAGGGAGAATTTGGTCATTACTTTTGGAACTTGGCAAAAGCTTCAAGTGGTGAGGAGATCAAGCAGTGGAAGGAAGCTTTGGAGTTTGTTTCCGACAAGATTGGGTTGACATTACGTGACAACAGGTACTCTACGTGACCTTCAACTCTTTTTACCGAATATCAAAGAATAGTACATTGNCTCTACGTGACCTTCAACTCTTTTTACCGAATATCAAAGAATAGTACATTGTCAACACATATGAAAATTTTGTTTTTGTGTGTCAAGACAAAAAATCTTAAGTATAGTCTATAGTCAGCCGTGTGTGATAAACCACGTGATTAGATATGGCTTACAACCAACCATAAACTCGGCACAAGCTGTAGCTTGAAACTCTAATAACATTTGAAGTTTAATTGAAGTAAAATGGTCTAAAAGACATATATATATATATATATATATATATATCCCTTTCAACCTTTCTTTTTCCAATTTACATTTTAATCTTAATAATAAGCATAATGTTATTGATGATAAATGTCCCACATCGGAAATATAAGAACTAATGTACTACTATATAAATTGTTAGGGTCAATCCACTCATTGCCAATTGGTTTTGAGTTGGAAGCCCATAGAACTTAATATGGTATCAGAGCCTGATCCACACATGTCCAACCCGATCCGATCCAAAGTTGGTCCAATTATCGACAAGGCCCAAAAATGGATGCCGTCGACCCAAGCCCGAATATTCCGAGATTAATGGCCAAAGAGCCATCATCTCGAGGGGGCGTATTAGGACATAAAGTCTCACATCGGAAATTGGAAGGGATCCTAAGCAATATATAAGGGATATGGGTCACTCCACTCATTGCCAATTGGTTTTGAGTTGGAAGCCCATAAAACTTAACAGTGATGAAAATAACCATGCATCATTATAGTTCATTTTGTAACTGACGATTTATTACTATCTTAATGTTTTGTTTTTGTTAATTTGGTTATAAAATATTATAAAATATTCAATCATTTTATGCTTAATGTTACACATACATCATATTTTAATAACATGTATTGATTTTTTTATTAATAAATATATGTAATATATAAAGACTTTTTAATCTAGTGACCCGTGGTCAATCTGGATCTACCGAATGATCTGTTGACTAGGAAGATAATCCAGTCCGTTGTCTAGATTGGGTTTTAAAACATTGGTTTTAAACTTCTAAAAGTCCAAGTTATATCTTGTAAACCACAAAGTGTTTACGATTTTTACATGGTATTGTCTCAATGGAAAATAATTAAAGATTTATACAACATTTTCAAAAATGTCCTTTTTGATGTGTCCTTAATCAAAAATGCCATTTTCAAAAGTCCATTTTTAAAAATGTCCACTTTTAAATACAAAAAGAGCAAATTTCCCTTTTTAGTGAAAGTAAATCATATTTAGTCATAAAAAAATTTCTGCCAAAAATTTCAAAAAACTTTCCACCAAAAAATGCAAAAGTTTTATTCAAAATTTCGCCAACATTACAGAAAACTATACCTTATAAAACCTTATAAAATCTTATAAAAACCTTATTAAACCTTATAAATAACTTGTAAAACAGTTTTACACGGTATTTATAAAGTTTTATAAGGTTTTAAAATCTTATAATCATATCAAATATTTTAAATACCTTATAACTACCTTATAAATACATTCGAAAACTGTTTTCGAGGTTTTTATAAAGTTTTATAAGGTACAGTTTTTCCTTTTCACAAAAAATATACGTAAAAAACTTTTTCACAAAAAAAAAAAAAAATTCTGCCAAAATTTTTGTCGGAAAAAGTGATCCCGTAATCCGTAAAAAAGTTTTCCTCCAAAAAAATTTCCGTCACAAACTTTTCCAAAAAAAATATTCTTTTTTGCCAAATATTTCCCGTAAAATATAATCAAATATTATTTTCTGCACTTAAATATTTTTTAAATAAAGATAAAATGGTAAAAACAAAAAGCAAAATTGAAAATAGAATTTTGGTTGAAGCATTTTTGAAAAAAGTATCTCAAAAAGAGCATTTGTAACAATTTTTTAACAATTCAAAATTTAATTAGGAGAATAGTTATTAGTTGTTTTTTACCTTAGAAGTTTTCAGACGTTGGCTTTAAATAACTAATCTATATTGGTTGAAAAAAAAAAAAAAAAAAAACGATTTCATGGAACCATACACATGTTGATGTCTTTCAATACGAGAGGACGGAACACGAAAACTGAGAGACTACAAACTCTTTACGCGTAAGAGAAAGAAAAATTGTATATTGGGGAGGGTCATGTTTATATAATTGTGATGTTGCATTAGTTCAACAGAAATCGCAGAACATTACTTGGTTCTGTCTGATTCCCATTTGGATTGTGATTCAACCCAAAGAAAAAAAACTGGAATTAGATAAAGATCAACTCTTGAAAGCCACAAGCAAACATAATTGCAAAGATAAAGGAAA
Organism: Erysimum pusillum; assembly: GCA_900406355.1. NCBI lineage: Eukaryota > Viridiplantae > Streptophyta > Magnoliopsida > Brassicales > Brassicaceae > Erysimum > Erysimum pusillum. The sequence continues at coordinate 3,921 of OVBW01001084.1, read as the reverse complement.
AGGGACTTACCGGCGTTGCTTGAGACGGTGAACATGAGTAGCTCAAGAAAGAACATGTATCTCGCTAAAAACACCTTATAATTGGATTTTCGGTTAACCTCCACCTTTGAAAAAATAATATATCTCAATATAACAACCTTTTTTTTAGATTATAAAATATCATAAAATATATCCCCAAAAACGTGGTACGCATAAACATTTAGACTTAGTATATACATTATGAAATACTCATAAGAGTTTTATAATTATCTAAATAGTATAATTCTTATTCGTGTCTTCTGAAAAAAAAAAAAAAATTCTTATTCGTGTCTTATTGAGCAAGTAAATTATCATTTAAAAATTATAACATCACGATTCACACAAATAGTTGTAATTTACAGTTCAACAAGAGACGATTAAAATCATATTTTTTAGTTAATAAAAATCTTTCGGGTATAATAATATATAGCAAGTATAAAATGTTTATGCGTACCATGTTTGTGGGGACTGGGGAACAATTTTAAAATTTTTATTGAAGTAAATTTTCGGTNTTTAAAAAAAAAAAAAAAAAAAAAAAACTTTCGGTTACTCCAAAATACCTGCAATTACTTCATTGAAATTTGTTTCTTAATTCAGATTTGGTCTCCATATTTCCTGTGAACACCTCTACATTAATTGCACTTAGTTCCCAATATTTATAATTTGTTATGAACAAGAAGAATCTTTTTATTTTATATTCTCGATAAACATCAATAGATATAGGTTAAGTAGGCAAAAACATTGAATCAGCATGCTTAACATTTTCTTTTCCTAATAAACTTTGTGTTAATATGGCTTCTAGCTATTGTCTAATTAATTTGTTTTTGTCATTCCCTTTATTTTTTTTAGCTCAGAAGCAGATTTCGTCAAAGAAATCATTGAGGAGCTGAAGAAAGTACGAAGCAGAATTCCACCNACTGGGGAACAATTTTAATCTTTTTATTGAAGTAAATTTTGGTTACTTCAAGATACCTGCAATTACTTCATTGAAATGTGTTTCTTAATTTAGATTTGGTCTCCATATATTTCATGTGAACACCTCTACATTAATTGCATTTATTTCCCAATATTATATATTGTTAATTTGTTATGAACAAGAAGGATCTTTTTATTTTATATTTCTCGATAAACATCAATAGATATAGGCCAAGTAGGCAAAAACATTGAATCAGCATGCATAACATTTTCTTTTCCTAATCAACTTTGTGTTAAAACATGGCTTCTAGCTATTGTCTAATTAATTTGTTTTTGTCATTCCCTTTATTTTTTTAGCTCAGAGGCAGATTTCGTCAAAGAAATCATTGAGGCGCTGAAGAGAGTACGAAGCAATATCCCAGTAGAAGAAATGAAAGATCACACTCTCGTTCTATCTTCAAGAAAAAGAGGGCATGTTATGAGTGCCCTTTATGAACTATCCTATTGCGAACCGAGCAAAACCAGAAAATTCTAATGAAGATGAATTCAAAAGGACTATCAAGTTTGATCACAGCTTGTGTGGGCTTAATGTGCCTAATAAAAGTAGTGAATAACATCAAAAAAAAGTTCAAGATAGTTTTTCAATAAGCTTGGAAAAGAGTGCATGGCATGGAGTGGTGACCGAATATCGAAAGACGCCTCCCATGATTCGGTACTGCTTGGTCTACCGTCTATGGGTTGTTCTAGCTGCATGAGTCTTACTGATGCAGCACATCTTTGGTGTTTTGAGTCGTTGAACACGTGAGTTGGTGTTATATAACATGTTCAACAAGTGTCTTTTTCATATATGTGACATGTTNAGAAGAAATGAAAGATCACACTCTCGTTCTATCTTCAAGAAAAAGAGGGCATGTTATGAGTGCCCTTTATGAACTATCCTATTGCGAACCGAGCAAAACCAGAAAATTCTAATGAAGATGAATTCAAAAGGACTATCAAGTTTGATCACAGCTTGTGTGGGCTTAATGTGCCTAATAAAAGTAGTGAATAACATCAAAAAAAAAGTTCAAGATAGTTTTTCAACAAGCTTGGAAAAGAGTGCATGGCATGGAGTGGTGACCGAATATCGAAAGACGCCTCCCATGATTCGGTACTGCTTGGTCTACCGTCTATGGGTTGTTCTAGCTGCATGAGTCTTACTGATGCAGCACATCTTTGGTGTTTTGAGTCGTTGAACACGTGAGTTGGTGTTATATAACATGTTCAACAAGTGTCTTTTTCATATATGTGACATGTTCAACAAGTGTCTTTTTCTTATTTTGTTTTCGGATATGTTTTTTCACTTTGATTAGGATAAGCTTACCAACTTCTCCAATTAGATTGAGGATCAGGTCATATCTTTTCTTTTAGCTTTAAGTCTCAAATCTTTGTATCAATATCATTGATTTGAAGTTAATAAAAGAAAAACCAAAAGAGCTTGTGTTAATCCCTGAGAGGAGGACTCTCGCATCAATCTCATCACTTCATTGATACGTTCATCCACCTCACATTTCATCAAAACCCATCTTTGTTCTCTGTCGAACTGTGCTCTATTTTAACAGACCAAAAACAGAGACATCTTCTTCTTGATTAAGCTTCCGCCTCTACACCAGTTACTTTGGACTTGATTGTTTTAGACTATTTTGTTTTTTAGTTCGGCCATCAAAGAGAAATGTGACATTTGTACATAATGGATCACCTATAATATGAATATTTTGTTCTATTTATTCTCTAATAATTAGGCAAAAAAGGTTGAGCGTTTAGGACAAAAGAAACTCCTGAAAGAGTTAAACATTGCAAAAGCCAATAATAGAAGCAATAGAGAACTCGTTATTTAATTAGCCATATATATATATATATATATATATATATTTTTTTTTTAATGAAGATATATTTTTTATTTTGTCGTACGTATAACAAAAAATTGTATACCTATATTTGTCACGTTGAATATCCAGAATTCAATTATCCCCGTTAATAATGATGGAATTGATGATTAAATTCAAAACCAATTGGGTTTAAAAGCTATTTTGTTTTTTCTCTCTTAATCACGAAACAATATGCACAAAAGTTAACAATAATGATCTCTCGGCTATGAAAAACGATTGATTTATGTGTGATATAATATATAAGCCTTTTTTTTTGCAAACTGATGTATTTGTTAATTCACTCTTAAAACAATTACTTATATTTGCTTGACAGTCACGCTACATATATGAGCCAGAACCCGAATTAAGAAACAGAGCAACAATGTCTCTGAAAAACCAAACCCTAGAATTCTAAAAAGCCCTAATAAACAGAGCACAAGAAGAAACTGATGTATTTGNGTCTCTGAAAAACCAAACCCTAGAATTCTAAAAAGCCCTAATAAACAGAGCATAAGAATAAACTGATGTATTTGTTATTATTATTGACTTGTTGCAGAAGAAACCCAGTCTCCGTTAACCCAATCGTGATGCCTTCTCAGACGGGAAAGTGGGTACTCAAGCTCCTCACCGGTCGTCGGAAAGTAAACAACGTACTTGTTAAAGCCTGCCCTACTCCTACCGATGACCTCTCCGCTCCACCACGCGTCTTTGTCGAAAGCATCTACCTTGTCATGGCAGCGAAACATTACTTGGAGAGATTTGGGTGGCATCGGACGTAGTTCGTCGGCTGAGATGACTTCGATTAATGGTTTGGATTCGTCCTCCTCTGTCACAAGATTCTTATACTTAACCTTGTAGAATGATCCATCAGGAGTCTTCGACTTTACCGTGGCGCTGAAGTAAGATCCCAAGAAGCCTTCTTCTTTGCTGCATACTTCAACTTGATCTCCTCTCACGAACTCCATTGTTAAAGATTTAAGTATTATGATTTGAATTTTGATGTGTCTGTGAAGAGACGAAATAGTGATTGGGGTATTTATAAGATATCTATTTACATTTTTCGTTTTACTTCTTTTAAATA
>OVBW01001080.1:5066-16885 GCA_900406355.1 Erysimum pusillum | reverse complement strand
AGTAGGTATGTTTTTTTCTTTTGCTTTGTTGTCACTTTAAAATGGAAATGTCTAAAACAAAAAAAATGGTTCTAGAAATAATAATAAAAAAGAGAAATTAGATCCAGTAGTCTCTTTTGAATTTTAACATTCGAAATTAGCGTTTTATGATTATTCATTAACAGAAAATTGTTTTATAAGAATTGGTTGGGAAAATGTTTTGCAAAACATTACAATTTTTTTTTTAATTCAAAATCGTGATGAACAGCGCCAAAAATTCCAGAATACTAGTAGTTTCTAGATAGATGATGGATAATCAATCATAAATGTTACACATATTTGAAAGAAAAAAACCTTAGACAGTATTTGCAAGTCTTCCTAGTAATAAGAAATGGTATTGAAAAGTTGTTGACTTTGACTTTCTTATGGACTTGCGTACGGACAGTTTCGAGACTTCTTCAGAGTTCTTCTGAAGAGCGGACTACTACGGCCCAAGTCGTTATTTCATATTTTCGTAAACAACTTTTTATTGCAGTAAATAATATTCTTTTCTTTTTCTCATAAATTTATAATAGACTTTCCTCTGTTAACAATTTCATTTCTGTGTAATAAAAAGTATTGTTTTGTTTTCCTATGGAAGAATTCGAATAAAATTTTGTATGTTTTAAAAAAAAATCAATTTATAAAATAGAAGAAAAAATAAATAGAAAACGATATTGCAGTAATAAAAATTATTTAGATGTCTTATCTTTATTAACACGTGAAAGACATCTAAAATAACGTTTTACTTTTTTAAGGATTTACAAAATATAAATCTATCCTTTTTGGTCAAATATATTTTATTTGGAAGCTCCGTAAATTTTAGATAAAAATGACAAATGCAACATGCTTTTAAACCGTCTTTTAATTAAGGGCAATTTCAAAAATACCACCATTTTTGTTTTTTGGACAAAAATACTACCAAAATGAAATAATTTTTTTAATTTTTAAACTTTAAATTCTAAATTCTAAACACTAAAACCTACCCCAACCCTACCCCATAAATACTAAACCCTAAATTGCAAAATAAGCAACCCAAACCAAAGATTTAAAATTCCATACCTATGAACAATTAGTGGTATTTTTGGAAAGAAAACTTTTTTAGTGGTATTTGAGGGAATTTTTCTTTAATTAAATTGAGGAGAGAATTTAATAACTTTCGTCAGAGCAACCATATTTTAGACCGACCAAAAACGACAATTTAAATTGACTTCGCAACCGTCATTATGCTGAAAATCTTCTTCGTCGTTTTCCTTTTTTTTTAATTAAATGGGTTATATAGCTTCACTAATGTTACATCAGCTTCCTTACGGACGCACTCGCATATTAAATATTCCCTTCGAAAATAAAAATATCACGCTCGGGTTTTTGTGGGGGATGGATGAGAATAAGATGTTTGGGTGTCGAACACGCCCATATTTCTATGCATTACAAATATTTCTGATTTGATTTGATGATTCAAATAATGATTGATTTGGATTTTACGATAGCTATCACTTATCGAAGAGTCCTAGATTTTAGGTAGATCTTTTTAAAAATATTTTTATATATAGTTGAATAAAATTGCATATATTTGTTGATAAATCGAGTAAATTCATATTTCAGCATAAATCATGTGAAGCATCCGTTGAACAACGCTGTTTGAAATGTTATATACTATCCTTTTAAAATCTTGTAAAACACATGATCTAAGATTCCTTTACATGATCTAAAAATCCTTCTTGAGTTGGATGCGTAAATCTTCAAAGAAAGGTTACGTACTTACGTTATTGGATATTTCAAAAAGAAAGAAAGAAGAAGTTACGTTATTGGAATAAACTAGGTTAATATATGAAAGTTAATAGAAAAGTACTGTATAAAGTACTCGTGAATTTTTCGCTCGTCTAAAAGTTACTTATTATCCGAACTCCGAAGAAACTACCAGTCTCAAAATATTGCTTTAAATTTTCTTTTTGCTAGATTCACATGATCGTCTACTTGAGAACTCCGTGAAGACTATAAACCTAATTAACTTCCATTTGATATTCTTTTTTTATAGCTAACGCAATTAAAATTTTAAGTCTACAGTTTTTTCCTAAATCTAAGATCAAAGCTTTAATAGTATATATGACATATATATCCACAATACATAATCCACTTCTCTCCAAACACAATACAAGATTCGATCTTGGATCCAGTAAACTAAAACAACACCATTTTAACTAACCCATATTTGGATAACTTTCATTGTTGCATGCATATAATTTTTTTTTATCTCAGCTGTGTTCTCCTATTTTAGGTATTGATAATTTACCTGTCGGTGAACCACGAGATGGTCCGCAATAATAATTGATAACATCCTTACATATGTTGCCAACAAATGCAAAATGTAAACTCGCCACACTAAGAAACAAACCTACGGTCAACATACACACATGTATACCAATCGTTAAAAACATAATAAATGTAATCCACAAACACAAAGTATTACTCCTCGATCGAAGTTATCCACATGTCTTATTATGCGATGATCAACGACCTTATAGTATAAACTTTCCCTGACTCCATCGGTGCTCTCGACTCGACAATACCTCTTTTGGACAAGGACACGTTCTCAACCCCGATTCAAAGGTTTTATCATGCCATAGCTTTTGCTACCGCAAACCAACAAAAGAAACATATAAATCTATCAGTTGAACATCTTTGGGGACCATATTTGGAGTAAAAGTGTGGTCCTTGACATTGATATGCATGTCATTTACACGTAAGATTGGATATCAAAAGGTGTTTTTATTCTCCAATATCCATCAATGATCAAACTCGAATTAGCAAAGTACTAAGAACCACAATCCCACCTAAAAAGAACAACTAAACTAATATATATCATATTATATCCTATTTTATTTACTTTTAAGAAAATGTGCGTCTCTCTCTATTTTGAATTCTATTTTGAATTGGAATTTCTAGCGGATAATTTAAAATTCCTATACAAATAATTGGTAATTTAATTAAGAACACATACTGATGGTAAAATTCATTAGGTAGCTTAATGATTTTTTTTCCACAATTATTATCTATAACACGTGGAATTTAAAATACACAAATTTAATAAAATTTATGCATTAGTACTCCCAATATTTTCTTCGTCAATGGTAATACTAATACATTCTATACAAACATCTTCTCCCGTTGTCAGAAATGTTATTTTGTATCCAAAATATCGTCTTACAGAGATACAATTACATCAATCTACGTATCAGTGTGTTCATAAAATGTTCTCTATTTGAAAAAATAATAATCAGGTCGGCGTTTTCAGTTTGGCCAGAGAAAAAGTATACTATTAAAAAGGAAGATCCATTTACAAGACAAGAAGACACAAACCCAAAAGTAGGAGATATTGCCTGCCTCTTACCACTAATTTAACACCCACACACCACAAAGAAAAAGATTACCTAAGGAAAATAAAAGATTAATTCTAAAAACTGAAAGACCCATCATGATCTGAAAACAGAAGAAAATCTAAAAACTTAAAACAAAAATTCCTAATTTGACATGAAGGTTAAAAAGATTTCTATACTACTATAGGCTTGAAAAAAAAAACTTTAAAATTCTCTCGGGTCTACAAAGATGGACACGTCAGATGGCGATTTGGTCCAGTCACCAACAGCGCCGTCACTATAGTCTTCTCCAAGCCGTTTAATACACCAAAGATCTTCGTCGCACGATAGCACTTTCCAACGCGGTATCCCTCGTCGTAACGGCTCTTCTTTGGCAACTTCCGTCGCCACAACGCCACAACCTCCTTCTTTCGCCATGTTATGCGCGTGAGCACACAACGATTTTACCATCTTCACCGCGTCTGGACCTTCTCCTCCTATTCCGTACATAAAATAAAGCCCAAACGACTCAAAAACCTTAGGAATCGAAGGGAGCTTCAAAAACGGCAACGTTTTATCAACCACGCGTGTCGTTTTGGCCACTACTCGCCTCAATCGCGAAGCGCCACGAACCTCTAACCGAAACGAGTCTTTACAATTCCACACGCTCAATACGGCCCATGACTCGGGTGGATATTCGAGAAATTTAGCTGAACCGGGCCATGATCCAGACCCGGATCCGTAACAGCTTCCACGTGGCACAGCAACAAAAGTCCCGAGCGAGAGTTTGTTATTGAGAACCGAATCGATATCTCGCGGGAAAAACTCAGTTGTGCTAAACCGAAGTCGGTACAACGTCTCAGCATCAACCGGGTCTAGTTTGATAATGGTGACTCGCCGTGACACGTTGACTCGATGGGCATAAACCGGGTTCACCAAAATCGACGGCGTTCGAAACTCCGAGTAACCGCATTTTCCTGTGAAAAGATTAACTGAAGCTTGATTATCGTTCTCAGTTGCTATATACGAATATTCAGCACCGTTTTGCCTAAACCACTCCTCCATCATCTTCACGAGCTTAAACCCAATCCCTTGCCTCCTGCAAAAGCCAAAAATGAATCACTAAGTTGGTTTGGTTTAGTTCAACCTNCCACTCCTCCATCATCTTCACGAGCTTAAACCCAATCCCTTGCCTCCTGCAAAAGCCAAAAATGAATCATGAATCACTAAGTTGGTTTAGTTTAGTTTAACCTTTGAATCAAAATCTTTAATAGCGTGATTAATATTAGTGGGGGGAAACGGAACGGTACCTGTGAAAAGGAGAGACACGAAGGCCCAAAACGTAGGCAAGTTTGGTGTAAAGAGGCTTAACGGTGTCGTTTTGAGATTTATGATTTAAATCGAGTTTTTGGCCACATGTAACGGTTTTGATGCATCCTCTAATCATGCCCACTATCTCCTTCTTCTCCGTACCCATCTCAGCCACCTGTTACAACCATATTAATATTTCCGTTATAATATTTTTACCCNCCATCTCAGCCACCTGTTACAACCATATTAATATTTCCGTTATAATATTTTTGTTTTTAACCTTTTTAATAAACAAGAAAGTTTCTAACTTTTTTTTGTTAGTTACTCTCGTGGTATCATTTAGTTGCAATAAATATAAATGATGAGTCTTTTGATCTTATCAAGAGTCGACGAAATATAGAAATGAAACCAAAAAAAGAACCAACTTTAATTAAGTTTTATTTAATTATGAAAAAGGGTTTTTTGATTAATCAAAGGTTAAGAAGTTGCTATTCTCTGTTTTTCTCCTTTTGGTTTCAGAAAACAGAGTTTTTGAGTTTAAAATTCGGATTTTTTTAAGAGAAAAGACACAAATAAGANATGAAACCAAAAAAAGAACCAACTTTAATTAAGTTTTATTTAATTATGAAAATGGGTTTTTTGATTAATCAAAGGTTAAGAAGTTGCTATTCTCTGTTTTTCTCCTTTAGTTTCAGAAAACAGAGTTTTTGAGTTTAAAATTCGGATTTTTTTAAGAGAAAAGACACAAATAAGAAGAGAAAGAGATTGGGAAATTTGTAATTACCAGCATGAGATAAGAAGGTGAATGTCGGATCCTACAAATTGGATCACCCAAAAGGTCGGTGAAGAGAGAAAGCTTGCCGCTTGGTCCGACCTCGCACCGTCGCTCCACGTCTTCTACGCCGGCTAAGTCTCGTGTCGGGTCGTACTCTCTTACCACCGTCATATTAGCCTTTGAGAGAGAGATATATAGAGAGAGAGAGAACAAAAACAGAGCAGAGAGGAAGAGGGAGAGAGAGCGTTAGAAGAAGAGTGAAGTAGAGATAGGGTTTAATATATAGAGAGGAAGGTGAGTGTGGAACTAGAGAGAAGTGAGGAAGATTATTCGAGAGGAAAGAGAAGCATTTATAGAAACTCTATATATATAACGTGAGGTATAAGTAAAGAACAGAGAAGCTATGAGTTTATAGGATTTGGATTTAATAGAAAAACATAAAATGATTTTGTTTTTTATATATAGATNGTCTTCTACGCCGGCTAAGTCTCGTGTCGGGTCGTACTCTCTTACCACCGTCATATTAGCCTTTGAGAGAGAGATATAGAGAGAGAGAGAGAGAACAAAAACAGAGCAGAGAGGAAGAGGGAGAGAGAGCGTTAGAAGAAGAGTGAAGTAGAGATAGGGTTTAATATATAGAGAGGAAGGTGAGTGTGGAACTAGAGAGAAGTGAGGAAGATTATTCGAGAGGAAAGAGAAGCATTTATAGAAACTCTATATATATAACGTGAGGTATAAGTAAAGAACAGAGAAGCTATGAGTTTATAGGATTTGGATTTTATAGAAAAAAATAAAATGATTTTGTTTTTTATTTATAGATTTTTTGTTCGGCTACTTTTTATTTATGATGAGTTTTAAAAGTTGGGGAAGGCGAGTAGTTCATGATTGAAAGAGGTATAAAGTTCTTCTTCTCAATCCTATTTATAGCCTCTAGTCTCTCCATTCTTTTTTTATATAAATATAAATATCTATAGTAGTTAGTTTTAAATGGTAAGGTCGAAATCTAACCAGATTTCATCTCATAGTTGAAAGGGGTTTTTTTTTCNTTATATAAATATAAATATCTATAGTAGTTAGTTTTAAATGGTAAGGTCGAAATCTAACCAGATTTCATCTCATAGTTGAAAGGGATTTTTTTTTCTTTTTTTTCTTTTGTTAATTGAATTTTTACTACTGAAATTTTTGTTTGCAAATCTACACGAGCGACTATGATTCAAATTTTCATTATACACATAAACCAGCAGAAAAAAAAAACTAATCAAAATTTTTGTGGATTCAAAACATTTCATTACTTTTCTTTGCTTTTTGGTTTTCTATTCAGTCGCCAAACTTAAATGTAATTGATATGATTGGTAACTTTATAGTAACATAGTAAAGAAGGAAAATAATATTTGGTTTCAACTGAAGATTGATAAAAATTTTGTAGATCTCACTTTTGTCATGCTACACAGGAAGTTAAAAAGATCGGTACTATGGTCTTGCACACTTTTTAGTTTATCGGCATTCTCAAGTGTACTACAAATTACTTTTTTAAAAAGGTCACGATCCTATGATTTAAATTGTGAACTACACATAATGTGAAAAACATAAAGACAATATATCCAAAAAATACATATATTTTGTTAAAGCAATAAAACTTAAATATTCCCACATGTACTATCCATTTTCAAATTATATAGTAGGAGTAGTTTTTATTGGTAAATTATGAGATATACTACTTAATTGTCTTCTATACAATAAATATGAAATTAAATCTCTCATAATTAGAGACATTTAATTTCTATATTTTCCACGAAATAAATAGTAAATTTTTGAAAAGAGTGGGTTTCAATGTATTAATGATGAGTAGATTAATGGTGATTAAGACGAGCATTGATGTAGGAAACTTGCCCAAAAGGAGAAGTTGTAAGTGGGAGTGAGAAGTTGAAAATGGCGGCTATGTCTGCGTTAACTCATTATGGTTTCTATCTCTTTTCGTTTTCCTCTTTATTTTTTCTTATTCTGCTAGTTTCATTTGCCCATAAATTCACACTTATTAATTCCACATCATCAGCTTTGATGCATTGCACCATCTCCCAAGTAATCATTTGCTCTCAGCCCCATCTATACAATTACCTAGTTATTTTTCTTCTCCATTAACTGTCTATGTACCAAATTAGATCTTATATCGTGTAAATGCAAGAAACAGTAACGCCTCGTAATAATGATAATTTGTAGTATTATTGTATTTAAAAGATAAGCGTATAAGTGAATAACAATCTGTCTAAAAATTTCACTTCATTTAGTTCATTATACTTTTAGTTAGTTGATTTTAAAATGTTTAAACTTTTAAATTAAAATGTAAAATAATATCTGTAAACAGGGTGCCCGAGNCTCCATTAACTGTCTATGTACCAAATTAGATCTTATATCGTGTAAATGCAAGAAACAGTAACGCCTCGTAATAATGATAATTTGTAGTATTATTGTATTTAAAAGATAAGCGTATAAGTGAATAACAATCTGTCTAAAAATTTCACTTCATTTAGTTCATTATACTTTTAGTTAGTTGATTTTAAAATGTTTAAACTTTTAAATTAAAATGTAAAATAATATCTGTAAACAGGGTGCCCAAAAAAGAAAAAAAAAACAAAAAGACTTTAAAAGAAACGAAGGAATCATGAAAACCCTTTAACAAAAAAAAAAAAACGAAGGAATCCGTTTCGAAGAAAAAAACAAATTCCTAAACGTCATGTCTATCGTATTCCTCCGAAGGGTAACACTTCAATTTAAAAGCTCAAAAACCGAAATATCAATCGTCAGCTATATTTATCTCATATAGAAAATTTAGGATGTACCACATGTCGGTACAATAATTTTAACTGTATAAACTTGGATTTTTACTTTCCACTGCATATCATAGTTGGTTTTTTTTTTTTTTTTCTTGGGAAAAGGTCATGTAAAAGAATAGTAAGCCTTTCGACAAAAAAAAAGAAAAAAAAAAAGAATAGTAAGCCTCAAATTACCTTTTAACGTCAGCATTCTTCTCGAAGATTAATTTTCGTAAATAGTTTCACTTGATATTTGTGTATAAGTGGAAACTAGACAAGAAACACCACACGTACATAAGTATAAACAGAAAAATAAACGGCACACTTGACGTGCGTGGCCCCTCAAAAAATATAACATATAGTTCAGGTTGGTAGGTGATTAATTTTGTACTGATTATGACATTGTCGAGCACTATATACATTACAAGAGTTAATCAATATTAGAATTTTCATCATGGCATTATCATATAGTGTCTAGTTGAGCCGTGTACAAACACAAATACACAATGGTTCATTATTCTAATTATTAATTAGGAACATGCAATCTTATTAAACCAATTCGTACGGGTCAAATTGAAACTGTACCAAAAAGTGGATATAAAATTGAATGTAAAACTTCGCCAAAAAATAAATAAATAAATTGAATGTAAAAAAGACTAAACCGAACAAAGAACGGTCTATGTTCTTTTTAAATTGGAGTTTAAACATATTCACTATTTGTGCTCAAAACAAGAAAATTTTTTTCACTATTTATTATTTTCCGTCATCGGCACTCAATTCAGGATTTGGTCCACTTTCTCCTATAATGTTTTTTTAGTGAAATCGGTTGAACTATCAACGATTACAATTATTTGATTGAAACATGTATTTTGTAAGTTTATATCTTAAAAATCGTGGTCCATAAACACTTAAGTAGACACCATTATAGTGATGATGTTTTAGTTGGTTTTATAAAATAATCAATGTGCTCACTGCTCACCAGTAAATATATATTCGAAAAGGGTTTGGCCAAACAAGATTACTAAAGCTAAAGTATAAAGAGAAATCTTTTTGTTAACAACTAAAAAGAAGTTTATAAGCTTAATGAAGATCCGAAAATTAAATAATATAAACGAAGATGATGTCTTAACGAGACGTTCTCTTTTTCGTTTTAACGAGTATTTGTTAAATATTTGGGTTGTTACTGTTGTTTTTCCGGCTTTTGCTAAATTAACACCTGTCTAATTAAAAATTGCAAGTTATTTGAGGAGAAACAAAACTCAAGATGGAAGTGGCTGAAATCCTTAGTTAAATGGAGTATAAAAGTGAATAATTTACATATGTGTAAGTTTTTTTGTTTGTTTATTATTGTTAACTTATTATCTACGTAGTGTTGCAAACTATGGCTAGTGAGTGCAATGAAGAATTCTTTTGTGCTTTTTAAAAACTCTTCTCTACTTGTCCGTTTTAACAAAATGAAGTATCATATTTAAAATCATATATATAATTTAATTTTGTGCAGTGTACGAAATATTTGTCTGATATATTTAATAAAATACTTTAACAAACTATAATTGTGTCTAACAATAATAAAATTCTTACTTTATTTGGAGCTTGAGGTGGGTTTTTTTTATTAGACCGAAAAGTCCATAAAATTACTTGAAAGGTCGCTAACTAATAAAATTATCAGCAACTTGAACTATTAGCATTCGTCTCTTCGACCAATTAAAATTTTGTAAATCATCTCTTCGTATGAATTAGAAGCTCAGCGAAGAAAACTTAAAAGTATAGGAAAATCAACACATTATTTAAAAGATGGAGGGCTGAAAAGGAGATCATTTTTTTGTCCTCGGTTTCTATTTCAATATTCATACCAATAACTTGTGTGATAATTAATATATCATTTTCTATACGTCGTTTGGTAACTTAATTATATCATTTTCATTTTCGATTTTGACAAAAGTGCTTACGTTATGACATATTGACATTTATCATAAAGCGTAAGCGCGATTAGACAAATGAAACGGTGCGTAATTTCAGGCATTTTGTTTCCATCTTACCATACTTTACAATTTATGACGATAATATCATACATTTTATGCCTGGTTACAAATTCTAGATGATTTATTATGTTACTTGAAAAACTTTATCTATATTCATTGTGCGTATAATGAAACTATGATTAAGGAACGATGTGGATCGTTTAGACATATATAAATATATATCATGGACCACATCGTATGACTAAAAGTGTCAAGTAATTAGCAGACAAATTATTGTCTTTTTGGTCAAGATTAACTTGTCTACAATTCAACACGTATCATATTATTATGTAAATATGATAAACTGGAACAATTAGACAAATCATAAAATCACATATAAATTCTAAGACAAATTCCTCGAAGACATCAAATGAGACGATCTTGATATATCTTAACCCGGTCCGTCTCTTTGTAATACTAATATTTAATTCGATGTCTCGTACGGTTTATTCAAAGTTTAAATCTAATTGACTATAACACATTTTTATTTTTGTATTTGACAGAGGACAGCTATTATTGTAGGACCAGTGCAATACAATTTCGCATTCACATATATTTTCATGTCGTTTTTGGACATTCCAAGATAATATGTTTAGTTTAGTTGACAGTTTATAGAATAGGTCCATTGAGCATGTCCTTTTGAGTGAATATTTCCTGCAAGACGGTTGATTATAGTTAAGTGAACTCATAGATTGACTGATGATAACGATAACGATAACGATAACGATAATGATTATAGATATATATCATACATAACGAAAATGGGTCCGAAATTGCAGTATTTGAAGCGGTGCGGTCATTATAGTCATNCGATAATGATTATAGATATATATCATACATAATGAAAATGGGTCCGAAATTGCAGTATTTGAAGCGGTGCGGTCATTATAGTCATTGTGGTTGCTAAGATACAACCATCACTAGGGGACAAAATAGGTGAAATGCTGAATAATGAATTAAAGTGGCATATTGAAATAACTTCGAAATCTTTTTCTGATAAATGTGTATGTATATCAAGGCGAATGTGTATGTATGAGGATAATTGCAAGTAGGAATAATGTAACTAAGATATTGCCATTTGTCTCGTGGGAATATCAAAATTGCCTATAGCTAGCTATTTCAAATTTAATTAAAAATAAAAAGTAAAGCCATAATCAAAATAATTGTACTAAGCAGAGCTATTTCTCATGCAAGTTGACCCACAATATATATAACCAGAATCTAACTAATTGATAAGACTAGGCTTTAACTAGTGGATGGAGTGGCTCGAGGTGTGACGTGGGTTTGTTATGAACTTTCCAGAATTATGATTATTATTATTTCCATCACCTAATACGTTATGCCAATATGCAAAAAAGCGTTGGTCGCTGGCCCTTGTCTGCAAGATCATCGGATCACTTTCTCGGTATCGAGACCTTCAAAATATGACTATAGTTACCAATGCAAACTTTGGATTATATCTATGTAGGTAGTTATTATCGACGATAAGTAAACAACGCTTGATTATTTGGTTTATCGAATGAAGATG
>OVBW01001079.1:0-15606 GCA_900406355.1 Erysimum pusillum | reverse complement strand
TCGCTTAATTATTAGTAGCATTTGCAACAATAAAGGCGAAACCAAAACGAATATTTAATAAGGATTATCGCAATAACTGTAATAAATGTTGTAATCATAAGGATATAAATAGTAGTCAAAATGAATGTATAAGAGGGATGATTCTCCCAAAAGCTGAGGAATATTACAGATTTTTCCTTAATAACAATTCATAGCTTTTCCTTGAATTATTTTTCAATTTTCTACAAAATACTCTAGTCTCGAATTTTGGATCCACATTTTTGCGTCGCATGTGGGGAAAATATATCCTCACCAATCACATTTCTACCCGAGACTTTTGAAGTGTCGAGAGAANGGGGAAAAAAAAAAAAAAAAAAAAAAAAAAACACCAAACAGTTTACTAAAAAAAAAAATACCCCGAGAGAAAAGAAAAAAGAGAGAGAGCGCCCAAACCCTAGATCTAGCCTTCTTCCGCCTCTCCGCCGTCCGGGGCTGTCGCCGGCGGTGTGAGAGGGCCTTTCAGTTTCGTTTTCAGTCGTAGCTTAGTCTTTAGCTTCGTTGTAGGTCGTCTCCTCCTCTGTCCGGCGGCGCTGAGAACGGGCTCGGCTTAGCGAGAGATCTCGGCCGATCTCCTTTCCGGGAACCGTTGGCGACTCAAAGGAGCTCCGTTCAGGTGTCATTTCAGCTCAGGAGGACGGATATGGGCTTGGATCGAGATTTCTCGTTCCTCTGCCCTTTCCATCGTCCCCTTCCGTCCGGATCTGAGAGACGAGACGAGTCTTAGAGTCCACCGGCGTCGAGGAAGCTGCTGGGAGTTCCGGTGGCCGAGAGTTGAGGTCGCACTCAAGCAGGATTCCGAGACAGTCTTCTTTAGCTCCGGTTCAGTCCGGCAATGGAGCAAGGCATCAAGGCATTGTATCGAGACCATTCCGGCAACGCACCGTGTGGTGAGATATACTAATCTGTGCTTAACTGCCTCACCATTAGGATTAGTATTTGGATATTGACTGGTTAGGTTGGAATGGTTGATGATCATGTCGGATTGTCTCGCTTCATTTGTCGGTTTCATTCGGATTTAATATCCGCTTTTGGTTTAAGACCGGAACAACGAAAGGCGGGGAAATTGAAACGTTCTGATGATGCGCCTCCGTATGGCGATGCTATTGGGACAAGCTCTACACTCTGATCATTCGAGACTAATAGCCTGTTCTTCAGAATAGGGTTTTAGTTTTCTCCCGGATTAGTAGTTGTTTTCGTGTCATTTAGGGTCAGTATAGGTGGTCTAAGAGATGATTTTCCTCCGGCTTGTGGAGTGTTAATCATCTCGTAGTGGTTAAAAATACAATGACTTACTTCGGGTAGCGTTGGATCCATCTATGTGTTCCAGGGTGATACTAGATTGAGTCATTGTATTAGGGTGAATATCGTCGAGGTCAAATGACGTGTAATCCCGAATTGGTTAATGAATCAGTTGTTGTTAAACCAAAAAAAAAAAAAAAAAAAAAACTCTATGGCTGACTAGAACGCTATATATTTTGGAGACTCTCACAACTCCAACTAAAAGATTATAAAATGCTTTTAAGTGCATCGATAAACAGAATTATGATAAATAGAAAGATATATTATTTCTTGGCCTCGTTGAACAAAGTGACAGAGTAGAGAGAGTTCTAAGAAAAAGCAGTGGAGATTGACAACATTGTTGGCCGAGATTGTGGATTTGCTTGTAAACACAAAAAAGCCATTTCCACCATTTTCGATAGCTTCTCTTTTATCTTCGCCTCTGGTTCCGGTAAACGTTCATCGGAAATGCTTCTTAGTGACAGAGTTGTCGCCGGAGACGAAGCCAAAGTCGACACCAAATCTCCAGGATGTCTTCCCTTTATAATTTCGAGTATCAGAACTCCGAAGCTATACACATCGCATTTCTCCGTCACTTTCATCTTGTAAGCTAATTCTGATCACACAATTTTCAAATCCGATTTCAGTTTCATAAGCTCCAAATCGATTTAAGTAATTTCATAAATTCTATTTTAAATTGTATAGGCGAATGTTACCTGGAGCGACGTAGCCATAGGTTCCAGCAACGGCGGACCAGTTTGATGCATCAGACTTGAGAAGCTTCGCTGTGCCAAAATCGGAGATCTTAGCTTCGTAATCATTATCAAGAAGGATGTTTCCGCTGCTAATATCACGGTGAACGATCGGCAATGATTGGTCATGGTGCATATATGATAATGCGTAAGCCACACCTTTCACAATGTTGATCCTTTTGATCCAATTTAGCTGCTTCGCTTCTTCGTCGTTGGCTAACACTTTGTTCAGACTTCCCTTTTCCATGTACTCGTAGACCAAGAAAGTGTTGCGACGATGGGAGCAGAAGCCGAAGAGCTTCACTACGTTGCGGTGACGGATCTCTGTTAACGCTCTTATTTCGTTCAGGAACTCTTGCTTTACTGTAGATTTGGATATCTCTTCGTCTATTGTATCGTGTAGCTTTTTCACGGCTACGATCCCACCTGATGGAAGTTGTGCTTTGTAGACTTTGCCGTATCCTCCAGTTCCAATCAGGTAACTTGGATCAAAGTCGTTGGTTGATTCGATGATCTCTTGGTATTTGACTTTGCCATCATAGCTAAAGATGGACAAATTCTTCCTTGCTTCAGGATCTGTGTTGTTGTTTCCATTGTGTGGTTTTCGTTTTCGGAGGTAGTAGGTGAATGTCCCTGCGCATACAGAGAGAATGACGAGTGCTCTGTTAAGATCACAGAACCGATTCTTATTGAAATCAAAGAGAATACAAAGTTTGTAACAACAATTGATGATACGAATCAAAGAGAGAAGATGAGATCAACATAGATCTCCTGAGATCAACATAGATCTCCCTAGCACATCACTAGTCTAGATTTCTCTCTACAATTCGCATAAAGAAACACAAATGAACTCAGCTTCTCTATTTATTTGCATCCCCGAAGTGTAACAGCAAAGCCTCCCTTTCATTCTGAGTCTTCTGTTTGCATTTTCACTCTTGCCACGTCATCAATTCCAACAATTAAGCATTGAATCGTATCAATACTCACCCCCTGAAGACCAAGCTTGTCCTCAAGCTTAAAAGATGGAAACAAGCGAACAAACTCCTTAGAAAGCAGCCCAGAATTTGCAGAAGAATCCTGATTCGGCCACGGAATCAAAAACTCTCTACGGCCAACCGCATCAAACCTTACATCCAAAACAGCCTCAGGTATCCAATTGTCCTCCGCCAATAACTCAGATGGCACAGAGGTGTGCACCTGTTGATGATCACCTAACACCGCTTGGAGCTGAGATACATGAAACACTTTATGGATCTTTGACTCTTGTGGCAACAGAACAAGCCACTGATTGTGCAGTCTCCAAATTCTCCAGACCAATCTCCAGTTGTTTTTAACTTGGGACTTCACAGCAACAACAATAAGTATGGTGTGGATTTGCAACTTCTCATTCATTCTCTTACAACCACTACAAGAATTTGCAGAAGTAACAATGGGGAAAACACTGCTGAGGTAGAATTCCAAAGCTGAGATTGTGTGGAAGTGTTTAGATTTCCATTTGTGTTTGAGCTGAAACTCTAGTGAATGGAACTGTGCAGGCAATGAAAGACATGAAACTCTGTGTACTTTCTCACACAAGAACTTCTTTAGATCCAAGAACACACGAGTTATAACACCTCCTGAGATTATATGAGTCTTGCCTCTGTCAAAGACCATCCAACCACACCAGCCATTACACCCAGAGTAGTGTTCTATCCACTTATAGCCAAATGTAGCTCGAGAAGAAGAACTTATGTGTTTGATGATGTTGGAGTCCATAGCATCATAAACTGCTAGCTTTGAAGTCCCATCAACTATCTGAAATCGATCAATTAGCTTCTTCCCACAACCAGCCATCACTACAGCCATTAAGTCTCTTTCATAAGCAGGTTTGAGCTGTTCTCTAGTAGGTAAAGCATGACTGAAATATGCCAATGGCCTCTTATTCTGCAATAATACAGCTCCTATTCCAGTACCAGAGGCATCATTTTCCAACACAAAGGGTGTATTAAATTCAGGTGAACCTAATACATGAGCTGCAGCCACAGTTTGCTTCAAAGTGTCAAAAACCAGCTGAGCCTCTGCTGACCAAGCAGCTAAAACTCCACCTGGTTCCCAAACTTGGCTAGTTGGAGATAAACCACTAAACACATTCACTTCTGAACCCAATTCATCACAGCCAACAACATCTTGATAATTCTCACAAACATTCGGTGATTCGTTGTGAATTTGAAGGCTATGTTCCAATTTAGAGACATGTACCTGAAGATGAGTAATCGATTCTTCCATATGCACTGGTTGTTGCTCAGCAGTGTGTCTTCTACGTGGTGGCAAAACAGGTGGTGTTGCCGCCACAATCTGACCAGTACCTTGTCCTTCACCAATCGGTAATAACAATGGACGAGGTTGAGTGGAAGTGGTGACTGGTTTAGGCTTAAATGGTTTCTGAGATCCCCAAGCTTTGGTCGACTTATCACTGGAAAGGTGACAGAATGAACTCGTCTCCATCCTTAACACCGCCTTTTTCTGATTTTCTAAACCAACAGGCTCTTTAAGCTTTAAAACTTCCCTCATTTCTGTTGTCAAACCCTTATAAAAAATGTGCTCCAAATGCAATTCATCCAAACCAGCAACCTGTGAAGACAACTCCTCAAATTCAGTCACATATGCCGAAACAGTGCCGGTTTGCTTGAGAGCAAAGAGGCGATTTCCCGGTGATTGCTCTGGAGCTGCACCAAATTTTCTGAACAACCGACGCCTGAAATCCTCCCAAGAACGAAATTCCCGGCGAATCAGTTGCCAATTAAACCATTTCAGAACATCTCCTTCTAAGCTCAACGAGACCAAATCCAGTTTGTCGAAATCTGAGTAACGACCAACGCGGAAAAATCTTTCAACCTTAGATAACCAGTCATAGGCATTCGATCCATCAAATTTAGGCATATCTATCTTCCGCAGCAAACTCTTGCGATTATCCAGAGGCAAACGATTCAAATCATCTCTAACATAGGGATCGGAGAAATTTGATACCGGATGTGTGTGTCGCGAGGTTTCCGGTGCGATTGGACGCTTCCCAAGCTGATTGGAGAGCTGTGATAGTGTCCGTTGTATATCCTTCATCGTCGCCTCCATAGAATCCATTTTCGTGTCCAGCCTCGCCTCCATAGAATCAACCTTCGTCAATAAATCTGTTTGATCACGAGTCAATCGCCTGACTCCACCATCTAACACCTTCACCTTCGCTGCAAGAGGATCAACTTGGAGCTCCGAGCTGCGAATCACTTCGTCGTCACTAGAATCCTCCATTGAAGACCGCGTTGAAGCTTCGATCGAGTTTCGCCGCACCAATGTTAAGATCACAGAACCGATTCTTATTGAAATCAAAGAGAATACAAAGTTTGTAACAACAATTGATGATACGAATCAAAGAGAGAAGATGAGATCAACATAGATCTCCTGAGATCAACATAGATCTCCCTAGCACATCACTAGTCTAGATTTCTCTCTACAATTCGCATAAAGAAACACAAATGAACTCAGCTTCTCTATTTATTTGCATCCCCGAAGTGTAACAGCAAAGCCTCCCTTTCATTCTGAGTCTTCTGTTTGCATTTTCACTCTTGCCACGTCATCAATTCCAACAATTAAGCATTGAATCGTATCATGCTCCTAGGGTTGGAACTAATATCCACACAACACTGTTGTTCTTTTTTTTCGGTTTCTTAGACTCATCGGAAGTGATAGGGCATGGTTTCAACCTTTGTTTAGGAGCATTACTGCATAAACCTCTGTTTCCCTCCAACACATCTGCAGGTGCATTTTGAAACGCCGGGTTATCTGGAAGTGGACCTTCGAGGTTATTGTTTGATATATCGATGTATGTCAGCGCTTTCATTTCATCGAAAGTTGTTGGAATGAGACCCGAGAGATTGTTGTGTGAGAGGTCGAGTTTCTGGAGGATCTCCAAGGAGCTGAGCTGGGATGGAATTTCTCCGTCGAGCTGGTTGTGGCTAAGATCAAGATTAGTTAACTGAATCAGCTTTGTTAGTCCGGGAATGCGTTCATCGAACTTGTTTCTGCTCAGGTTCATGTGATGGAGATGTAAAAAGGAGTCGATGGTTTGTGGGATCTGGGAGCTGAAATGGTTTGAAGATAAGTCAAGAACCTCAAGTTTGGTTAAGAAACTTATTTGTGCAGGAACTCTTCCAGATAACCGATTCCCGTTCAGTCGTAGCTTCGACAAACCCGTGAGATTTCCCATTGCTTCTGAAAGTTCACCAGTGAGGTTGTTGGTAGATATATCCAATTCACCTAGCTGTTTCATGTTCCAAATCTCGGGTGGGATAGCACCCGTGAGGTTGTTGTTTGCCATGATCAAGGAAACTAGCTTTCGACTCTTTCCCCAGTTGTCTGAAATCTCACCATGGAAGTTGTTGTGGCTGAGATCAATGAAATTGAGATCTGGATAAATTCCGAAAGCTTCAGAAATATCTCCGATGAATCTGTTCCCATTGAATCTTGCTCGGATCAAGGTTTTGCAATCTCTCAAGCTTTTCGGGATAGGACCTTCGAGGTGATTATTATCTAATGTGATGTTTTGAAGTTTGCCACCTTTACAAATGTCTTCAGGCAAGAAACCACTGAAGTTGTTTATGGCGAGTTGCAACTGTTTTAGCTCTGAACTGTTTGCAAGTCCTGGTGGGATCTGACCAGAGAGCTGGTTATCAAGGAGATACAAATATTCCAACTTGGTAAAGTTACCAAAGGAACTAGGAATGGAACCTGTAAGTTTGTTATGATTTATCGCTAAAAAGATCATGGATTTAATGTTGCCTAGTTCTGGGGGAATGGCACCAGTTAGTTGATTTTGGAAAAGACGAAGATTGGTCAAGTTCTTGAGATTTCCCAAGGAAGAAGGAATTGAACCAGAGAAACGGTTCATATTGAGATCAATATACTTTAGATTTGGGAGAGAATGAAATGGGAAGTCTTGAAAAGTACCTTCGATATCGGTGTTAGTAAGGTTTAACCTTTCGATAGTCCTTCGTAGGTTACAGGAAACACCATACCATCTGGTACATAAGTTTGTATTGTTGACCCATGTAGACAAGTTTGATGAAATTTTCTGGTTTGTGAAAGTGGATTTCCATTTGAGAAGAGCATTTGCTTCTGAGATTGTCGCGGAAACGGCAATAGAACAACTCAAAATTATGGATATGAACAAAAGAAAGCGAAGATCATAAGAATTTTTCTTTCCAAAACCCATTCTCACTCTCTCTTAGTGTATTTTGAGGTGTTTGAAAAATCGTATCCAAGTTCTGTCTCTTTAATAATCTTCAAGTTCACTCAGTGATTGACTTGAGGTCGTCTCCTTGAGAATGAAAGGTCCAACCCATCAATAGGTTCGAATTGTTATTGAACATTCCGTTTGAGTAAATATTGGTTTTTCTATGAAACACCAAAAGAAGAAGACTTGGGAGTCCGTGACGACTGGGATTATATCAACACACCAAAAAGTTCACTCTATTCTGAATGAATCTCCAGCATCAAAGACGATTGGCTAAAAAAATATGAATATTTCGACATGGTAAAAAAAATATGAATATTTCGACACTGAATATATACTTCCAATATTTATGTTTCAAAATTTATGTTTCAATTATATTTCAGGTTTTCATATCTATATATATATAAATACTAGTTGAGGTCTCCGTGCCCTGCGCGGGGCATTATTATTTTTATATTTTTTTGCTTAAATTAGTTAAATTAAGAAACTGAATATTTAGAAATATAAGCTTCTGCAATACCAAAAAAATGAATATTTGGTGTTTATGTTAACAATTTCTTAGGATAGTATATAATTTTTTTCTTAACATATTTTTAAAAAAATTTGCATCTACGAAGATTTATATAGTCCAAGTGTGTTATTTAGGTAACATATTGCAAAATCAACCTGACTATTTAATTAGGTAAGAAATAATAAAAAGAACGATTTAAAATTATTTTTAAAAAACCATAAATAATGAACTTCACGAATTTGTAAGGAGTTGTGGTTTTGTCTTGCCAAGACCTTGTATATGATAAAGCCATCGATCTGTTATTCCTATTTCATAACTTTTGAAGTTGTTGTATTATTATATGTCACAATGAAGTATCTCTCTTTCTTGCTTCCACTCACTCTATTATTTGACTCAAAACCTTTCACTATTCCAAGTCCTATAGTCTCCATTATCACATTTTTTGTGTCTAGCTACCTTTTCAATTCAATCTCTAATTTCATAGTCTCCATTATAATTTTTGTTTTGTCTTCCTCTCTCTCTATTGTTTGCGTGTGATTTTTTATATCTCATTTTTATTGAACTTTTTTTTTGTTCTATAGTAACACGCATCATTAAGCACCACTTCAATTTTTATCTAATTTTCACTTAACTTAAGATATATACTTGTTTTTCTCTTACTCTTGGTTTTATGACGTATTCAGCCTTACTCGTTTCTTTCATATTTGTAATGTCCCAGCCGCCACTGGACGTGAGTTCCCACGTCCACTTTTGGCTCATGAGCCTATCTTCTTGGTTTTGTCTTACTTTTGGTTTAATGATGTATTCAGACTTACTCGTTTTTTTTCATATTTGTAAAGCCCAGCGCGGGATGTTATCGTTTTAAAATTTTTTTGTTTAAACCAAATAATATAAGACACTTATATTTTTAATATTTTAATAATAGAATAAATGTTTGATAGATTCTATGAAAACAAAGTAGAAATAAAAAAAACTAAAAAAACATAAACAAATCCTAAAGACGTTCTAAACATTAATCATTTTGTCTTACTCTTGGTTTTATGCGTATTCAACCTTACTCGTTTCTTTCATATTTGTAACGTCACGGCCGCCACTGGACGTGGGTTCTCACGTCCACTTTCGGCCCTTGAACCTATCTTCTTGGTTTTGTTTTACTCTTGGTTTTATGACGTACTCAGGCTTAACTCATGTTTTTTTTCATATTTGTAACGCCGTGCGCGGGGTGTTATCGTTTTAATATTTTTTTGTCTAAACCAAATAATATAAGACACTTATATTTTTAATATTTGAAATATTTTAATAATAAAATAAAATTTTGATAGATAATACGAAAACAAAATAAAAAAAAAAACTAAAAAACATGATAAACAAATTGTTGGAGAGTGATTTAGCACCACTCGGTTAACTTAGATTGAACCGGAATTCACCTCAATCGGACCAACAATTTCATATCACAACCGCCACCGACCTCGTCAGCTCGGCTCCTTTATGAGTTCGTTACCTTTGAGCTCGTGACAAATCCGAGACAAAGATAAGATCAAATATCTCAAGATATTCGGAGATGATTCGAGAAGATCTCAATTAAAGGCTCATAAAGATAGCATTTGATGCTATGGGGAAGACTTGGTGAGGAAGGTATGCAAATCGAGGGCACCACGAAGAGCTACTCGGCTATAAAAGGGAGGTATGGCCTCCATTGCAAGGGATGGTCAATTTCGACTCTCAAGAACCCTAATTCATTCATTCTAGCTCATTTGTTCTTCAAGCCATCTTGTTAACAAAGAGTTTGATCTCATATCAATAAAGAAATCCGTTTTCTATTGTGTTATTGTGATTCGATTTCGGTTCTCGATACCTAGCACTCACAATTTGGCGTCGCCTGAGAGATCTCTACGTGGAAGTTTCCAAACCCCCAACCATCGATAGCCCCGACGTTCTTCCGAGTCACCAGATGACAGGAACACCACCGCCGCCGCCGATGGACCAGGTGACGATCCAGTACGTCGAACCCCCGGGGAGAAGTAGCGGAGAACAAGCCAACAACGGCGGAAATCCAAACCCCCGAGTTGACCTGACTGGAGAAATCGACAGATCTGGAGCCGTCGACGCGACCGCGACTGACAAAGATCCTAGTCCACCAAATCCGGAAGCCGTCGGAAACGGGAACGGCGACAACAGCCGCGTCGTCGAGCATGATATGGTCACCCCGGCATCCTTCCAAAACATGATGCAGCAGCTTGTCGAGCGCTTCGACAAGCAGAGTCATGACATCGCGAGAAACCACCAGCGAATCGAGCAGGTCGCGCGGAGCATGCACCCACCAGAGCGACCTGGACCCGTCTGCAGGAGGCTCGAGTTCTCCGAAAGCGACATCGCTAGAAATCTCAATCAAGAGTTCGACCGGATCGAACGAAACATCGCCAGAAGCGGACGGCCAGAAGATCTGCCCGCGGGGCCGCCGACAGCCGTGCCGCCCGTCAACCGGGACGACTCAACAACTGAAGGAACCTCCCACGGTGAAAATGAGCTGCATCGCAACGAGGTCGAGGGGATGAAGAACGAACTCAAGGATATCCAATCTAGGATGCACTGGGTAACAAGCGCGGCTCCCGAGATCGACAGGGTCCTGGCCCTAACACGACGAACTCCCTTTACTGAGCAGATCACGCGTATTCCTGTTCCGCCTGCCAAGCTCAAGCTCCAGCTCTACGCCGGCAAAGATGACCCGAGCCAGTTCCTCACAAAGTTCATGTACGCGGATAACCGGGCTCAGTTCAAACCAGAAGAAAGAGATGCCGACCAATGCCAAATATTCATCGAATCCCTCAGCGGAGACGCACTGACATGGTTTTCGAGGCTCGAACCGAACTCGATCAATTCATTCTACGAGCTGTCGACGGCCTTCGTCAAACACTATTCCATGTATATCAAGCAAGGAGATTCGAACGCCGACATGTGGATCGTAATCCAAGGACCGACGGAGTCGCTCAGAGCCTTCATCGATCGATTCAAAGAAGTGATAGTACGCGTGACCGTAACGGACGACGCTGCTATAGCCGCACTCCGGCAAAATACGTGGCACAAATCCCGTTTCCGAGACGAGTTTGTCTTGAGAGAGCCCGAATCTCTCCAAGACCTCCTTCACAAAGCTACGCGGTACATCAACCTGGTAGAAGAAACGGCTGTCTTGGCCAAGAAGCATGCCCCTTCGAGAACCTCAGCGACCAAGGAGAAGGCCAAGGAAGAATACCGCGAGCCGGTCCAGCACTACGACAAAGATTTCAAAGAGACCAAAGACCGTAGGATAACCTCTTGCGCAGTCGAAAGCGACCGAGGTCAATCGAACCATCGGAACAAGAGGTGGAACACCTGGAGCCGCGATGAGATAGATCCGAACGCGTATTGCACGTACCATCAAGTAAACGGGCATTCTACGGAGAACTGCCGACAACTCAAATACACCCTTCTCAACGGGTATCAATCCGGGGAAATACAGGTCGACCCTTGCAAGAAGGATCGCCCTGACCGCGAAAAAGAAAACAAGCCGGAAGAGAACACCAAGAAATCACGGTCAGAACGTGATCCAGACCGGCGGCACAAAAGGAGAGAAGACAAGGAACACGACACTGACAACGCCCGAGCTGAAAATAACCCTCAAGGTCGAGACCAGAGAGCGGAAAACCTTCCCGAACCGCCTAAGCGAGGTCGCGACGAAAGACCAAGACAAGGAGATCCCTCGCCACGTCGAAGGATCAACATGATCATGGGAAGCTTACTCAATTGCAACGACTCTCTCACGTCCATCCGGAAAAGGGAGAGGCAAGTCTACCATGCTCGAGACGGACCTCCAGAAGACGAGGCAAAGGATGTCCCGATCTCATTCTCTGGAAATGACACCTTAGTGGTACGGGTCCCAATCGGAGATTTCGATGTGGGAAGAATCCTCGTCGACACAGGGAGTTCGGTGAACATAATTTTTCAAAAGATTCTGACCGAGATGGGGGTAGGTGACGATCGGGTCAAACCCACTTGCCGATCTCTCACCGGATTCAACTCGCAATCCGAGAAATCCGTTGGAACGATCAAGCTACTCACTGAAGTTGGACGAATCACGAAAATCACCAAGTTCATAGTAGTCGATGCCCCGCCTATTTACAACGCCATATTGGGCACGCCTTGGCTCAACGCTATGAAAGCAGTCTCGTCTACCTACCACCTATGCCTGAAGTTCTCAGCATTGGATGGCACCGTATTCACCCTCAATGGGAACCAGAAAGATTCGCGTACCTGCTACGCGATCGAGAAGAAACAATACCTCGAAGAAGAGAAGGGAGAAAGCACCATCGACCTCCCAAGGGCCACAAAGAATCAGACACACTGCAAAGCTGCATTCGCAGTGGAGAAAACGGCGCAGGTCTGCATCGACGAGACGGATGTCACGAGATGCGTGGCTATCGGAAAGGACCTCGACAATAACGTCAAGGACGAACTGGTCAACTTCCTGCAAAAACACTCCACAACCTTTGCCTGGTCCATCTCCGATATGGCGGGGATCAGCCCGGACATCACGAGCCACGAGCTAAACATGGACCCCAACCACAAGCCGGTCTGCCAGAAGCACCGAAAGCTGGGCACTGATCGCACCAAGGCAGTCCAAGAAGAAGTCAAACGCCTCCTTCGGGCCGGACAGATACTAGAAGTACAATACCCAGAGTGGCTCGCTAACCCGGTGGTAGTGAAGAAGAAGAACGGCAAATGGCGTACTTGCATAGATTTTACCGACCTGAACAAAGCCTGTCCAAAAGATAGCTTCCCGCTACCACACATCGACAGATTGGTAGAGGCCACAGCAGGACACTAACTGCTGTCATTCATGGATGCCTTTTCGGGATACAATCAGATCATGATGCACCCCGATGACCGAGAGAAAACTGCATTCATCACCGACCGAGGAACGTACTGCTACAAGGTAATGCCCTTCGGACTGAAGAATGCAGGCAAAACGATGGAAGTATACATCGATGACATGCTCGTGAAGTCCATGGATGCCAAAGACCACGTCGAACACCTTAAGGCTTGCTTCGACATCCTCGACCAGTTCGGGATGAAGCTCAACCCAACCAAGTGCACCTTCGGGGTCAAATCCGGGGAATTCCTGGGGTACATCGTCACGGAGCGAGGAATCGAAGCCAACCCGAAGTAGATCTCGGCCGTCCTCGAGATGCCGTCTCCAAAAGACAAAAAGGAGGTCCAACGTTTGACCGGATGGATAGCCGCTCTGAACAGATTCATCTCGCGGTCGACGGATAAGTGCCTCCCCTTTTACGAACTCCTACGCGGGAACAAGGCGTTTGATTGGGACGAGCAATGCGAGAAAGCTTTCTCCGAGCTGAAGGAGTACTTGACCAATCAACCCATCCTGGCTAAACCAGAGGAGGGAGACACTCTCTACCTCTACGTCGCAGTCTCGAACACGGCGATAAGCGGAGTGCTGGTATGAGAAGACCGAGGCGAGCAAAGTCCGGTGTTCTACATTAGCAAGTCCCTCGTCGACGCCGAGCTGCGGTACNGCAATGCGAGAAAGCTTTCTCCGAGCTGAAGGAGTACTTGACCAATCAACCCATCCTGGCTAAACCAGAGGAGGGAGACACTCTCTACCTCTACGTCGCAGTCTCGAACACGGCGATAAGCGGAGTGCTGGTATGAGAAGACCGAGGCGAGCAAAGTCCGGTGTTCTACATTAGCAAGTCCCTCGTCGACGCCGAGCTGCGGTACCCAACCTTAGAAAAATTGGCCCTGGCCGTGGTCACGGCAGCCCGCAAGCTCCGGCCATACTTTCAATCTCACATGATTGTCGTGCTATCCGATCAACCCCTTCGGACCATTCTCCACAGTCCGACCCAGTCCGGACGCATGGCGAAGTGGGCAATCGAACTCAGCGAGTACGACATCGAGTATCGCGGACGGCCAAGCCAGAAAGCACAAGTCCTCGCAGATTTCATCACGGAGCTCCCAGCCGAGCTCACCGAAGATGCCCCCGATGGCGAACTCTGGACGCTCCACGTGGACGGATCCTCATCCAAACACGGGGCAGGAGTCGGAGTACGTTTGGAATCTCCAACCGGAGAGGTCCTCGAACAATCATTCCGACTCGAATTCAACGCCTCAAACAACGAGGCCGAATTACGTCTAGCCTAGGGAATGAGGATAAAGCAAATTCACGCCCTGTGCGACTCCCAGCTCGTCGCTAGTCAGTTCAGCGGCGAATTTGAACCCAAGAACGACAGGATGGACGCATACCTAAAACTTACCCAGCAGCTCGCGAAAGAATTCGACGAATTCAGCCTCACAAAGATCCCGCAAGCTGACAACGCCCTGGCTGACGCACTAGCCGCCTTGGGATCGGCGTCGAAGTCGGGATTGTGCCGCATCATCCCGGTGGAAAGCATACAGACCCCCAGCATCCAGCTCGGGAAAGGCGTATGCACCATCGGCTCGGAAGAATCTCCCCAAGATGAACTGAACGAAGAAGCATTCCACGATCTCGCAAACACCGACATGGGCGAGTCCCCAGATACAATGGACTGGAGAACGGAGATCGCACGAGACATAGAAGAAGGCATCGCCCCCACCAATCGATGGGAAGCGCACAGACTAAGGGCGAGAGCGGCAAACTATTGCCTCTTGGACGGCAACCTCTTCTGATGGAGCGCCGGTGGGGTCTTACTAACCTGCGTCAGTTAGTCAGAATCGAAGAAAGTCATGCGAGACGTCCACGAAGGATCAGGAGGGAACCACTCCGGTGCCAGATCGCTCGTACTCAAAGTCAAGAAATCGGCCCACTTCTGGCCCACAATTATGGCCAACTGCGAAGCATTCACCAAGAAATGCGAGAAATGTCAAAGGCACGCTCAAGTCATCCACATGCCGACCGAGCTGCTCGCCTCGGCCACACAACCCTACCCTTTCATGAGATGGGCAATGGACGCTGTCGGACCCCTCGTCGAGTCTAACGGTAAGCAGCACATCCTCATAATGACCGACTACTTCACCAAGTGGGTAGAAGCCGAGTCGTACATCAGTATCACCGGGCTCGATGTCGTTCATTTCGTGTGGAAACACATCATAACCCGCCACGGGCTCCTATACGAAATCGCACCGACAACGGAACCAACTTCACTTCAGAAGTATTCAAAGATTTCTGTGCTAAGTGGAAGATCCGACTCAGCTTCTCAACCCCAAGATACCCCCAGGGCAATGGACAAGCTGAAGCGACCAACAAGACGATTCTCGACGGCTTGTGCAAGCGTCTAGAAGCCGAAAAGAATCTCTGGGCACTTCACCTTGACGGCGTGCTATGGTCCCATCGAACTACACCAAGGTGTTCCACTGAGAAGTCTCCCTTCAGCCTCGCCTACGGCGTTGAAGCGCTTTCTCCAGCCGAAGTTCGGGTCTCAACCTTACGACGTCAGGCCCTCCCGACTAATCCCGAACTCAATGAGTCTATGCTAATCGACAACCTCGACCTCATCGAAGGCGAGAGAATCGAGGTGCTCTTTTGCATACAAAACTATCAGCATCTAGCTGCAAAATACTACAACAAGAAGGTCCGCAATCGCCATTTCACTAAAGGCGATCTTGTTCTGAGAAAAGTGTTCCACAACACCGAGGAGAAGAACTCTGGCAAGCTCGGAGCCAAGTGGGAAGGACCTTACCAAGTCCTCAAGGTAGTCAAACCTGGAGTATACTGGCTCATGACCATG